>JAQZBX010001883.1:0-77382 GCA_029593785.1 Cabassous unicinctus | reverse complement strand
ATAGAGAATGATAAGAGCCATAAAAAACTTAAAATAAAAGAGCATTATGGTAAAATTCCAAGGCGGAGGTGGCAACATTAAATAAGGTGATATTTAAGCTGAGCTTCATATGACAATAAGAAATCACTAAAGAAAAATATTGGAGATGGGTATTCCATGTAGAGAAAATAGCAAATGCAAAGCCTTAAGGAAGAAACAGTATTTGAGGAAGCAAAGAAGGTGAGGGTGGCTTGAGATTAGTGACAGAGAGCAAAGAAATGAAAGGAATGATGCAGAAGCCAGCAGATGTCAGATCAAGCAGGACCATAGAGGCTATGATAAGGAGTTTGAATTTTATGCCAAGTACAATGGGAAGCCAAGCCCGAAAGAGGAACTCCCTTCTTTAGCTACCTTCTTTGTTCATTCCAGCACTTATCCAGATTAAGTTCTCAGCAGCAAATAAGCGTTTCCAGGCTCATCTTGCTGTCCCTGTCTCATGATCATATCGTAATTAATTACCCAAGGGCTTCAAATGCTCTGCAGGAAGGACAGAGGGATGCCCACTGTCTGTCTGGGTAGGTCCAGAAACTATGTTTCAGGCAATGTGACACCAGGCATGGATTCGGTAGCCAAGCAGCAGTTTCCCGAATGGTTTCAATTTAACCCTAGCTTCCCTCATTTCCCCCATTTTCCAATCTAATATGAGCTTCTCAATCAACTTTAATTTATGTTCTTACCTACATTATAATCTTTTTATTCTTATTACAACTCTCTGTATTCTGGAAATCATGTCATAGACAGCCAAATCTTGTTTCCAAGTGCACCTTTAGAGACATCAACATATGGAATATTTCACTATCTCCTCAAGGAAAAGCATGAGTTGACAAACTACAAGTAGAGAGGTTAAATCATTATGTGACATCTTCTCCAATTCAGAAAACTAAGGGATTGTTCCTAATGCCAAGCACAGATTTTTTTCTTTTAAAACATATTTTCTCCTTTTGTGTTCTTTTACCATCAAGAACTTGTATCACATGGGAAGTTCTTCAGTATGAAAATGTTTCAGTGTTCTAATTGCTGAGGCGGAAGCTCACAGGCAGAATTGCTCACAGAATATGCTCCCAAATATATTAAAATGCTTTTATCTTTGAAGGAACCATCCCTTATAAAGGTTTCTAAGCATTTTTCCATCATTAGTAATACAAAAGATCTTTTCTTTGAGACTCTATTACCAGAAAGACTTTTGTAGTAACAACATGCAAAGCATTTGTATAGAGAAAAGAGAATCAAGGGTAGGCAGTATTACCAAGCTCCTAAGATACTATTATATTGGTGACCACAAGTGGAAACTGTGATTTAGATGTTCTAAATAGGTTCTCCAAAATGCAAGTTTATATGCATTTTCACAAAGGGGACATTTGGAGCACTAAAGATATTCCTGAGTATAACAAAATGACAAATACATGTCTATCCAACTAAGAAATTACACTCTCCTAGAATATACTATTTTCCAAAAACTGTGCTCTCTATTAAAGATGCTGCAAGGTGAGAGTACTGGGTTACCATAGCCTGAGCTACAACTTAAACAATCCCCGAGGGGGTGGTCTCAAGAAGTCTTTTACAGTTTACCAGAAAACTCTAGCAGAGTTGGGTAAAATATCAAATGCATATACATGATTTTACTTAAATTGGGTACAACTTATTTGTCATATAGAAGTCAATGCATTTATTTAAAAATCTGTTTCTCAGCCAAAAGGAGCCTTCCATTTTGCCGATGAGTAAACAAGAGATGGCCTCCTCACCTGGTCACATCATGGGCTAGTGCAGTAGCCAGGCTCTCCAAAGAAAAAGAAAGAAGTGGAAATTCTTTCTTCTTCACCATTAATTTTTTTCTATGACTTTGGGTCAGTTGGGGGAGATACAAAATCCAACCTTTCTTATTTTGTTCTCTATATAGGAAGAAGGGAAGGGAAGAATTCAAGTAGAATTCATGGATGAATTTAAGCAACAATTTCTGACAAAAAAAAACAATCCAATATCAAAGCCTGGCATAGGGGTGAACCTATTAGAACCTAACTCCTGTAACTCTTACTCCATATTTGTCTCTAAAGTTAATTACATGACTTTTCAGCATAAATATTTTAACTACTCCAATGAGACAAAGAATTTTTTGTTTTTGTACATTGAGAAATTCTAATTCTGGACTTGCAAAATGTTCTTGGCATGTGGCAAACCAAATAATGGCCATTCATAAGCTTTCATAGATTATTTATGTCAACGAAGCATCTTATTATAAAATTGAGATTACCTGCTTTTGAGAGCCTAAATCCAGAAGGCACAGTAAGCAGCTTGAAGTAAAGAATCCATGGTCAGAAAGAGGGGATTTAAAAACCATTAAAAGAATATTTGTTCTGTTTTGACTATCTGAAGATATAAAGAATATTTTCTTTCTGTTTCAGAAAGATGCTAAATAAAGTCATGTAGCCAAGGAAAGCAGGGTGTAGATCTTATTAGTTTATAGCACAGGAGGGATTCCTGAGGTTTAGTGTGGGTTTTTTGAGAAGCATCTGCCTTGAAATTTTTATCACATAATTATGTAAAACAAACTATTATGCTTTGTAATATTTGCACTGGTGATCGTAACATCTTGCAATTCTCCATAGCATAAGAACATCCAGGCAGCAAATTCAGATTGAAATCTAAGGCACTAAAAGAAAGCAAAAAATCTAGTAACACATACTAAAGTTTTACATATGAATAAACTAAGGTTTTAGAAATGGTCTTAGATTTCAAAGTCTTGTTTTCAGGTTACAAATTCTACACATACATACACACACACTCTTTTCATAAATCCGGCAATTTATGCAAACTGACTTACTGAAGAGTCTCTATAAAAAACTCCTAAGTCCTATGTTTTGGTAAGTTTATGTCTATACACAAATATGTACAACATGCATAAACTCTAACACACACTCACACATTCAAATGGGCTTTGTTCTATTTTGCTTTTTTCATAGGAGGAGAATAAAATTTTTCCAAAGACCCAGATAATATGCAATTTACTGACTTCATTCAGTCAGCTGTACAGATGGTCACAGACTCAGTAGAATCTGAACAGCATTTCTTTCAATGTTATTGAACTGTGTTGGTTTCTTTTAATTGTTTCTTTTTAACAAAACAAAACAAAAAACAATGTTTTCTAGCCATAAAAGTAACACTTATTAGATCCACAAAACTTAGAATACACCAAGATGCATCAAAAAAAAACACATTGTAAACCCCAAACCCCACTACCCAGAAACTGCCTTTATTAATATTTGATAGTTTTTTTGTATGTAATCATTTACCCAGAGACCATCACTATCAACAATTTGATATATGTCTTTGCAATCTTTTTTCTGTGGTATCATTTGGTCTGAGACAAGTTACACAAGGTGGATCCTTCAGGAACCAAAGCCATCAAACGCCTGTCCACACTGAGCAGCCCTGTGTCAGGAGGTCCATCTAAAGAGCTGGAGTTACTGGTGGTGCTTGGAGGTGAAATCACTCTCCCTGTGCTTAGCACATCTACAGAGAAAATCCAGAGTCAATGCAACCTATTTACACCTGCATCCACGTGCCTGACTCACAGAGCTTCAATTAACCTTGCATTGAAAAGGATAAAAACAAGATCTAATACTAAGCTCCTGGGGGCCACTAGTTACTTCATGCCTGTAAGCCTCAGTTTTCCTACCAGAAAAGTGGGTCATTATAAAAAAAGTGAGGGGAAGCGGGAGTGGCTCAGTCGATAGAGCCCCCGTTTACCATATGGGAGGCCCGGGGTTCGCTTCCCGGGGCCTCCTTGTGAGGGCAGGCCGGCCCATGCGACGCGAGGGGCTGATGCAGCGGGACCTCACAGCGAGGGGAAGATAAGCAGACACGGAGAAGACACACAGAGAGTGGACACAGCGAGCACAAGCAGCAAGGGGGGGATAAATAAATAAATAAATAAATCTTTAAAAAATAAAAATAAATAAATAAATAAAAATAAGTGAGAAAATGCATGTGTTATGCTTCATGATAAAATGCTGTATAAATCTAAGGGAGAAAAGGCTAAAACGCTGCTCCAAGGTGTGCTGTTTCCCAGGACAGTAATGCCAAGTGTCTTATCCATGCTATTTTATTCAATAAAATAATTCTAAGTTGAAAATTAAGCTTTTCACTTTGAAAAATAAAAGTAGTTATTGAATTTGTTAATGTGCTACTTAAAAATATTTTTAATTTTTCTTAATTTGTCATCATGCAGAAAAACTATTCACCACTATTTTAGAATATTAAATTACCTAATTTTAGCTACTTTTCACTATTTGGTAATTTATTAAAAATAGACACAGTTGAGTCCCAAATGCACATGCATTGAATGTGAGAAAATTTATAATACTTAAAGTAGAATTTCATGAGAAAGATCACTTTAAGTGACAACCAGACATAATACCCAGAAATTTCATTCCTAACTTGTCCAAAATTGTATCTTTTCTATAAAATATAATTTTTTAAAATGTAAGTATTTTAATGTGTATGTAGTTTTCCAATAAATGTCAAAGCCTTGAAGATAAAAAAAAAAGTAAGTAGCAGGGGGTATCTCCCAATTTTATTGAAATTGCATGGGATCCATCCATATTTTTAGAGTTGTGCAGTTAGGTAGTTTTTTGGGGCTTTTAGATATAAAGAATAATGTTAGGTCTACACCTCATTGCAGAACTAATTAAAAATCCAAATATATTAGCCTGTTCAATTTCCTCTGGTATATGGTATTTTAAAAAAACCTCTTGTCATTGAAGTAAGCATAGTTATTTCTAAATTTCCTGATATACAATATTTGGTAAACTATTCAGGATAAATCAAAATCTCTTATCAATTGCTTCATTAATGTGGTCTTGATTAAAGCTGATCCATGTTTCAGCAATGGCACTCCTTGCCTTAATCCTTTCTCTCACACTCCCACAACTGGAACCACTTGACCCACTTTTTTAAGCTGGAATCAACCCCAGGATAAATGAAATGAAATGCTAAATAGAAAGCACAAGATAAGATGATAGAAATAAACCAGCATACATCAATAATCACAAGAAATGCAAATGGATTAAAGTCACCTATCACAGAAGAGATTACCAAAATGAGCTTTATTAATCCAGATATTTGCTGTTTAAAAGAAATACAACCAAAAATAATTGCACACAAAAATTGGAAATAAAGAGATATAAAAAATATATATCAAGCAAATTTTGAACAATAGAATTCTAGGGTAGCCATTTTTAATCAGACAAAAATGTAATTTGAAGTAAAAATCATGAGTAAGGATAAATGCAGATATTACAGAGTAACAAAAAAAACAGTAAAAAAAACATAAAACAACTATAATTTACTACTTTTGTTAAATTTGCTAATATAGCTTCAAAACATCTAAAGGAGAAATTGGCACAATTTCAAGTAAACTTTAAGAAACAATAATCATATTAAGAGATTTTAACAAACTGCTATTTGAAACTGATAGACTGAACTGACAAAAAATTTAAAAAGGATATAGAGGATTTAGCCAACAAAATTAACAAAAATCGTCCATATTATAAATGAAACCCTGCCCTTAGCAAATTCAGGCTATACATTTAAAATGCAAATTGATTTTATTAGATACCAAGAAATTCTCAACAAAAGTATAATTTTAATTTTAAATTATCACATCTTCTGATCACAATTCAATTAAACTTGGAATTATCAATTAAAATAAAATCTATATTTATTATGCTGGAGATTACAATCAAAACTATGTCATAAAATATTAAGAAGTAAAAGTAGAAGTAATAAAATAAAATAGATAAGAATAGAAATTAATGTTACAGAAATCCAGAAAAGCAACAGAGAAGAAATATAGCTCTGTGAGATAACTGATATGATAAATAAGTCTCTCAATAAGTATGATAAATAAAATGAGAAGTGCACAAATTGTAATAGTACCAAAAATGGAATAGAAATATTGAATTGTGGTGTTGAAAATCATGAGAAAATATTGTGGATTTTCTGCAAGTATAAGCCTATCCACTTAATAATATGGATAATTTTCTAGAAAAAAATGCAAACTACTAAAATTGACTTTAATAAATTCTATTAAATATTAATTCTATTGTTTTTTAAGTTCCCCCAATTCAAAAACACTGCAGCCATAAATTCTTATGAACCATCAAAAAAAAAAAAGATAATCTATGTCTCCTTAATCCTATTGAAAATTATGAAAAATGACTGGAAACTACTCAATGTTATGAGTCTTGCATAAACTTGATATATTATAGGGTAAGAAAGAACAGTATGGAAAAAGAAAGGGATTGAACAATCTCACTTAAGAACATAGCTACAGATTTTATAAATTCAACAATTTATGATGACTACATAGAATTTATGCCAGGAATAAAAAGATAATTCTGGAACAGAAAAATTATTAATGTAATACAACATTTTGACAAGTTAAAGAAGAATAGCCATATAATCACTTCAATAGAATTTGTTTCAAAATCACTTAATAAACTATAATATGCTAATTAACCTAATAAAGCATCTTGAACAGAAACCTCAAAATATATATTACAATGATAAGTGTTTAGAAGGAGTGTCATTAAATTAAGGTCAAGACAAGGATGCCTTCTCTGACCATTTTTATTTTACACTATCCATAGGCCTGTGGAAGTTTGGTATTGTTTATGAATTCCAAAAATATGTATTGGATTGTGTTTGTAAACTGGTTTGTTTCTCTGGGTGTATTAGATTTTATTAGATTCAGAGGTTTTACTTTTACTTTATTAAATCAAGATTAGGGCTTTTATTTGACCATGTCATTAGGTGACTGGGTTTGAGTCCCCATGCCCCCCCCACTTTGTGGGCTATATAAATGTATGCACAATCAAAGACAAGGAGAAGGAGAACACATGGAGAAGGAGAACACAGAAGCAGATATGCAGGAAAAGAGAGTGCTCCATAGACGCAGCCCTGGGAAGAGAAATGAGCTTGATAGTCTACAGCTGACCTTGTGGAGAGACCAGAGCAGCTGAGCTCAGAAGGAAATGAGCCCTGGGGAGAAAGATGAGCCTTATGATAGCCTACAGCTGAGACTGGAGGAAGCTTGGACCATGGAGCCTTAAGAGGAAGAAGGAAGGCTAAACTCTCACAGAGATCACCTGCCATATCGCATAAACACGTGGCAACAGACTTTGGGTGAGAAAGTACCACTTATGGTATCCTGAGTTGGACTCTTTAGGGCCTGGTAACTGTAAGCTTCTACCCCAAATACATACCTTTTATAAAAGCCAACAGAGTTCTGGTACTTTGCATCAGCACCCCTTGGGCTGACCAATACAAAGTCTTTCCAAAGAAATAAGACAAGAAAAAGAAATAAGATATAGAATGAGGGTATCAAAACTTATCTACATAGAAATTCCAAGAGACTGTATGGAGAAGAGCTTTAAAATAAAGAAATCAATAAGATTGCTGAATAAAATATCAATTCACAAAATCAATAGGATTTCTATGCACCAGTATTAACCAATCATAATATAAAATAGAAAAACAAAAGATGGCATTCATGTTAACAAAAAATGTAAGGTACCAAGAAATGAGTAATACGTATGTGTGTGTGTATCTTTCATGGAAAGAATTACAATACAAATGAAATTTTAGCAGGATTTCAATCAAAATTACAAGGAATTTGACAGGCTTATCTGGAGTTCATGTGATAATACCAAAATGCTAAGAATATCAAGATAAGTATTAAACTGAACAAGATTTAAGGAATTGCTCAACCACGTATCTAGACTTTTACCAAACTATGATAATAAAACAGAGCAGTCTTGGCATAGGCATAGAAAATAGACCAATGGAAAAAGATAAAGTACCCAAAAGCAACCTTATTCATAAGTTCAATATCCATTTGAAATACGAACGAGGTGTAATTTGGCAATATCTAGAAATTTTAAATATATATATACTTATGAACCAGGAATTCTACTTCTAAGTAGATATCCTAGGGAAATTATCACATAGTTTCACAAGGAGACTTATGTTTAAAATAGTGATACACTGGAATCAACATGTGTCCATGAGTTAAGAATGGATCAATAAATGTGGTTTTTTCATACAATGAAAGAATATTTAGCAGTTGGAATTATGGATATATCTCAGAAACATAATGTTGAGTTAAGATCTTTTATATTCCTAATTGAAATGAGAATACTTTTTTTGGAAAATAATTTGGCAACATGTAACAAGACTCTTAAACAAAATTTCATGTCTTTGACTCAGTAACTACTTGGAATCTATAATGACATTATGAGAAATATGGAAAACCCATATGCACATTTATATTCATCATTATTTATATATAACTGTGAAAAATCATAGAAGGAACATAAATAAAACAAGGGGAATTGACTAAGTAAATTATGCATATCCATATGGAAGAATACTATGCACCCCTTTATAACAATAACATGAAAAAACCTTATGATGCAATATCATAGAAAAACAGAATGCAAAATTATATATATACAGGGCAATTGCACTTTATGTTAGGGATGATTTCCTGAACATCTCATACAATTCAAGGCAACTATTCACACAGCAATAAACACAGAGTGATGAATTTACAGAAGATGGGCATCAAACAGTCATAATAGCATGTTTTACCATATGCATCTTTTATGTTTTCAGCCTTATTGCTCATATTTCTCAGTGTTTTCTCCAAAATAACATTACTGAGTAAAATCATGGTTGTTTGGCCTTCTTTACAGTGTTTTAAACAAAACAAATTCCATTCCAATATCATTGCTTTTCAGGTCCATTTTTCAGCACCAGAACAACCCACCATTTCAGGGACACTTGAAAGTGCTATAAGATACTAAAAATGCTTAATATTAAATGATTCTTTTCTCTGTTAGTCTTTCTCTGGCTACAATGAAAGAAGGTCACAGAGGGGAACAAGAATGAATGTGTGCAAGAGCAATAGGACATCAGTGCAATAAATTCAGGCAAGAGATTATAGTAGCTGAGACCATGTTGGTGGTAGGGATGGTGGAGGGCTCATATCTAAGAAAATAATGCAAACAGAATATAACTGTTTCCCATAAAATCAAGCAAACTAATAAAAGAAAGAAAAGAGAAAGAGGAAAGGAAGAAAAAGAACTTTCTGGTAAATGCATCCCCATGTAATTCTCTCCCATCATAAATAAATTTCTCAAAAATTTAGTGCACACCCAGAGTCTCCTCTTTCTAAACTTTTATTCACTGGTCAGTCCACTGAATATGGCTTCTACTCCATTATTCTAATAAAATAATTCACACCAGGGTCATCAATAATCTCCTGTTTTGGAATGCTTCCTTCCTTGACCTCTCTCCAACATTTAACTACTTAATCTTGAAACTTCAATCCTTACCCTTCCTTATTTTTTCTTGATTTGTCAAAACAACTTAATAAAGGCCATTTTTAAATGCACATAGAGGAATATTTAGAATGTATATACAGTAGAGAGATTTTTCTTCACACAATGACCTCCTGTGCTTTCTTTCTGCTTCACATGTATCCACACAAACTTGCACAAAAATAATCGCATGCCAAAATTGTAATGGCCTTTCTAAATATATTGGATAATACCACTCTGAAGCATTTATCCAAGAGAAATGCATATGTATATCCAACAAAAGATATATATGCTAATAACAGTATTATATGTAACTGGCCCAAATTGGAAACTATCAAAATGTCCATCAGAAGCAAAATGGATAAATAAGTTGAGAAACAGTCACTCAATGGAATATTCCACTGCCAAGAAAACAAATATAAAACAAATAGATATCTCTCACAAACATAACATAGAGTGAATAAAGCCATACACATACATCCTGGATGATTCCATGTATACGAATTTCAAAAACAGGCAAAACCAATCCATGATGTCAGGACAGTGATTATCCTTGAGAAGACATAAAGCTGGAAGAGGACACAAGGCTTCTGGTGTGATGTATTATATTTCTTGATTTGGGTGCTGCTTACATGGTTGTGTTCAGTTTGTAAAAAGTCAAGTTTTATACTTGTGATTTGTGTATTTTTTCTGTATATATGTTATTTTTCAATAAAAGTTGCCAAAAACGCAACTAAGAACCATACCATCTTTGAATGAGGAAGTGCCACTACTACATATATCTCTTTCAAAATGTCTGGATCATGCAAATATCATTGCACCTTCTCCAGAAAACAGCAAGAAGAATAAGATCAATGCAGATATTTTGCAAGCAGGCTTTTGATATTTTTTTCAAGACCTATCTCCTTTGAATTTCTTTTCCTCTGGAGAAGCTGTCAGTGCATATGCACACGTGTGCACATATTAGGAGATAAGTTCCAGTGTGAAATTTTTCTCTTTATTCTATTATCTAACTTAATGCTGATACGCATAAAACACAAAAGCACTTTGAAATCCAGGGAAGCCAGAAATCAGGGGAGAATCAAAGGGTAATAGAAACACATGGGCATTTTATTCAGAATATCACATATTTAAATCGTGAATCATCCTTTATTAGCTGTGTGACTTTAACGAAGTCACTTCACCTTTCTTGGCCTCAGTGCTCACTCACACTTGCAGCAGACTGTTTAGTGAATTTTCTCAGGAAACAAAAGGTGGAAACAACTTTGGGCACAAGAAATGTTTCTCAAAATAAAAATAGATACTTCAAATGTGCCTCAGGGTTCACTTAAGTTGATAACGCTACAAGATGATCAAATTTGTCTTTTCTGGAAAACTAACTTTCAGACTATATTTGCATAACTTGCTTTTCTATAATGTTAACTACATATGTGTATGATTGCTCGTAAGTCAACACCCATTTATATATTAAATGTGGAATCTTTAAGAGTGCTGTTTATTCATTTCTGACATTTATGTGAAAAAGGAGGATGTATAATAGGAGTTTTAGCTCATATTGGTACAAATGATACCTCACTGAATCCAGGCATCTTAGAAGGAACTCCAAGTGTTCAAGGAAACATTCAAGAATGGAATTCTCATTAACCTTGAACATCCTCCAGATGCTCCTTTGATAATATTAACTACCTTAAACACCATGTGGCTTCAGTCCACTGACCCTTACAATACATGGTATGACTGCACATGTGAAAGTTGAAATCAAAGTTTGAGAAAGGTGGATTGTCAATTTCAGATGAACCTCTACAGATTCAATATTTTTTTAGCCCATGTTGACTACAGCTCACATTGTGGGTTTTTTTTCTTTCTTTCTTTCTCTCAGTTACTTATCCAGATGATGGAATCATGTGTTCTATGTTGTCTTTAATTTTAAACTGAAGTGTCTTCATAACAGGATTCCAAAGCCCAACATAAAGAGTTTCTGCAGCATTTTATAGCCAATGATGATCATAATTAAAATATTACCAAGGTTTTTAGCTCTAACGTTAAAATTAAATATGGCAATTTGCTCTGAACATTTAAATTTCAAGAAGCAGAAAATAAGTGAGCTCCATGAAGACAGGGTGTATTGTTCACTTCTATATCTCTGGCACCCAATATAATACTTGACACATAGTAGCTCTCAATAACTATTCATTGGACAAATGAACATATGAATGAATGAACATAGGTACCTCACAAGAAGTCACCAAAATTAATTTACATTGCTGAACCTTGATTTGCCCATAAGATAACTTTAGAAAACTTTGGGTATTATGCCCTTTTCCTCTTAATAATTTTCATTCCTGGCTTTCTTCCAGTATTCCCTGTATTTACCATTAGAAATAATTTAAAGACATTGGCCATTCTGATTGCCTTCTTCTAAAATGTAATCTCAGAGTTACATTTATTACCACTGTTGTGATATAATCAGAATGGGTATAATAACTTTTAATAAAAAGAACCTTCAGATTATGCCTGAGTTTACTGTTATTGTTATTGAAGACATTATAATGTTAATGTTGAAACTGGAGCATCTAAATTTCTTTGACTGGATCTCACCAATATAAATATGCAATGATGACTTTATTAGGACCCAAACGATAGGTTTTACATCTATATAATTTTGAAAATTCAGGCCTGTCATTCCAACCTGTTGAAGCCTTTTTAAAAATATCATAAGTAAAGGTATTGACCATCAACTGTAGAGAAGTACCATACACACCTTAATCTAATGCTCTTCTTTATAGCTGAATTCCTTATAGGGCTTGCTCAAAGCAGTTTGTCCTCTTTCAAACAATGGAATGTTTGGAGGTCCCTAAATCACCAAGGAGTCTACAACCAGTCCATAAATCCTTTTCACTGAATTTAGCTAGGATTTTAGTGGTCAGGTAGAGAACTGGCAAAGTGATTATCAAGTTCAGGAGGTAAAAGAGCACCCAGAAGAGCAAATGTGAAAGAGCTGAAAAGGAAAAGGGCAGCATTCAAAAGATCCTTCCTGCTGACACTAAAGTTAAAAAGGGAAGTTTTGTTCATAAATGCTCAATATTCCTCTAGTGATTCTTGCATCTGTGGGTATTCCCTCTTCATTCTTGCCTTCCCAGGACCTCAGAAATTATAGAACATAGAACGTCCCTGACAACTGAAGTTAACAATGCTGCATGCAGACAACCACCAAGTCTTTGCCCTTCCTTTTTTAAAGAACCAGTGAGATCCCATGAAGCATTTTCACACTTACCGAAAGATTGTTCCCAAATTTATTTTTAAACATAAAACTCTCATGACACACTCATTGCCCTTTTATATACACATTTAACCCTTAGTTTGTATCCTCTGTATTATAGGTTGGCATGTACATTGAGGAAGATTCTTGGTGTCTTTATATTTTTATGCACAGTTACTTTCTTTCAAACTGTGAGCTTCTGGAATATAAGAACTGCATGTGAATGATACCAGAAGGTAGCAACTTAATGTACCATGATGATGGTGGTGCTGGTGGTGGCAATTATGGAGCATAAGTTAACAAGCATTATGTTTGTAAAAGTTTTCATAAAGCGATATTTTTAAGAAAAAAAATTTAGGAAATTATTCTAAAGAGGAAAAGTGACAAGATATTGATTGAGGTGTTAATTATAATTTCTTGTAAAAATGGAAAATATTTTAAAACATTTTTTCATAATTATATATTTATTGACGACTAGTCTAGGCACCAGTAATGAACATGACTGACAAGTTGCTATCTTCAAAAAGCTTCCATTTCTCTCTTTCTTCAACTTCTCTCTTCTTTTCTCTCTTTCTCTCTCCTCCCCCCATAAGAATTTTCCACTAACAACAGGACGAGTATTCTTACTGATCATCACCTAAAAATAAATTTTGAAAAATATCATTCTTTTTTTGCCAACCTTGGGAGTATTCCAAATCTATCACACAGTTTGGAGTTAAACTCATTTGGTTTCCCCAGAGCTCCCAACAAACAGAAACAGAGAAGTTCTCTTGGGACTTTAACACAATAATCAAACCCCTAATGGCCTAAGAGTCCCCGGAGTTTTTAGAGATACTCCAGGTTGCAGGGTCTACCCACCTTCAGAACAAATGTCACTCAGACTAACTTAAAGCATTCATGCTTTAACTATTACTGCATCTGAATGTTTTCAGCCCTGCTATGCTCTCTTTCCTTACTTATTAAAACCTAGGTAATATATTTCCACATTCACTGAATCCAGGAATTCTACCTTCCCCAAATTGTAAGCACTCATGTGATAGGCTAGACTTCCCAGGAAACCCCCAAGAGCCGATTTCTCCCAGATTCCACACTCAGAGCCAGCCCTAGTGTGAAGCAAGCAGAATGTGTCTTGTGTGCTCTGAAAAGGGTCTCGCAGGTATCATTTCTCTTGGTGCCTCCCTTCTGGTCATTCCTAGCTCTGGGTATGACCTTCTCATCCCTTCACCTTTATGTCTAAGCCACTGATCTCCAAGTTTTTTTGTTTTTTTTTTTAAAAGACTTATTTATTTATTTATTTATCCCCCCCTTGCTGCTTGTGTTTTACTGTGTCCATTCGCTGTGTTTCTTCCATGTCTGCTTATCTCCCCCTTGCTGTGAGGTCCTGCTGCATCAGCCCACCGTGCCGCGCGGGCTGGCCTGCTCTCACAAGGAGGCCTCGGGAAGTGAACCCGGGGCCTCCCGCTTGGTAAACGGGGACTCCATCAATTGAGCCACACCCGCTTCCCTCCAAGTTTATTTTTTTACCCCCAATGAAATACATCTATCCCTTAATTGTAACAAATTAACGGGTAGGTGTTATATTAGCCACCCAAAGGGATGCTGATGCAAAGTACCAGAAATCTGTTGGCTTTTATAAAGGGAATTTATTTGGGGTAAAAGCTTACAGTTACAAGGCCTTAAAGAGTCCAACTGAAGGTACCATAAGAGGACTTTCTCACCTAAGTCAGCTGCCACATGTTGAAGTAAGATGGCAGGCCTGGTCTCTCCTTCCTTCTTCCTTTTAAGGCTCCGTGGGCCCAGCTTCTGATCTCATCTGTAGGCTGGCATAGGGTTTGTAACTTTCTGGGCTTCCTCAACTCAGCTACTCTGTTCTCTTTAGCTGCAAACTATCAGGCAAATGGCTCATCTCTCTTCCCAGGGCCGCAGGATCAAAGTCTGCCATGTCTATGGAGCTCTCTTTCTTCCTGTGCTTTCTTGAGTGAGTGTCTGTTTATATAGCCCATCAAGGGGCCAGGGACTTAAACTGAATTACACCCTACCAACGGGGTCGAATCAAAGCTCTAATCTTAACATAATTTAATCAAAGACATCTCAGCTGGATCCAATACAATCAAAGGGTATCACACCCAGAAGAGCAGACCAGTTTACAAACATAATCTCTCTTTTTGGAATTCATAAATAATCTCAAACTGCCACAGAGTTATTTGTTAACATTGTTGAATCTATGTTGTCGATTGACTGGTCTAAAAAAATGGATGTGAGCTTTTGGCAAACAAATGTCAATATGAAGTCTTCATATCAAACTTTAGTCATGCATAACATGGCTTACATAGATTCTTCTGTTCAAGAAAAGTCTTATGAAAGCATAAAATGTTGAAAAGCATGCTTTTCTGATGTTTTAAATATTTGGGAGTAAGGCACATGCCACTCTACAGTATTCCATTAAACAAATTCCCTGGAGAACAAGCAAAATAGAGGAGAAGGGTTTTGTTACACTCATGCTTCCAGTCATCCCGTCTATATTGGAAAATATTCTTTCTCCCTAATCCAGACTGCCTGCAAGAGTACTACTGCACCAGCACCTGCATAAAACATAATGCTACGATTTCTTTCCCTTTACATGTGAAAAAAACTTTTCATTTGTTAGGTAAACAAACGCAAAGCATATTTTTGGTCTAAAAAACTGTGAAGTTTTTCTTGCCACATGTTTAAAACAATGTGTGTGTAAACAAGGACACAGTAAAGCTCCATTTGCCATTTCAAAGTTCACAAAATTACACATTTTCTGCACATATCTTAACTATATATGTTAAGCAAATTTAAATTAAAACATCACAGTTCACAGAGAAATTTTTTAACACTGGGATTTTAATTGTTCAATATGTGAATGTGTTTAAGAGTACAACACTGAAAGCAACTTAAAAACACATTCAAGTCACTTAAAAACCCAAGAACAAATTGATCAAGTGAGGATTGAGAGCAACGTGTGCAGCCAAAATTGTTTTTAGTGGAAGTAGATTGTTTGGGGGAGAGAATCACGTCATGTGGACACTCCTGAGTGGCTGCTTTATTGGACTACATCTGGTGTTCCTTGTTTCTTTTTCTGCATGGCATCTATCTCAGTTCCTGCATTTTTCCATTTCCTGATTTCAGTATCTATTCTCCTGGCATTACAATCCTGTGTCAGGAAGAGAATAAAATCACTTTTTTCTTTTTATAATATGAAAAGAGCCCTGTCAGCCTTTCTGTAAGTCTATGGGAATTAATTACATTTTGAGGTGATTATAATGAGAAACAGAAAGAGAAGTTCCTAAAATGTAGCTTTTAAAATCCAAGAATAATCAAAACTGAAGTTCAGTATAGCAAGAAAAAGCTAATGCGATTGTTAGCACTTTATCCTTTTCTTTTTCCCCTAGGAGGTCCCAGAGATTGAACCCAGGGCCCCATACATGGGAAGCAGGCACTCAACCACTGAGCTACACCTGCTCCCCTCTTTATCCTTTTCTCACTTAAAATTATAGTGTTTATGAGTTTAGAATAAAAACTAGCCTTCTAATAAATTATTATTGGAGAAGCTAAGTTTGTATTTATTCATTATTACTATAAGAGAACAAATTTCTGATGTAAATGTATTTAGTGAAATGTGATTTTGAGTATATTAATTTTAAAGGAATAAATACCAAAATGTTCTGATATTTTTCCTATAACCTAAATTATAGACTCAGTTGATGATTTGTTTTGTTTTAATATAAATTTTTATTAGGTTTACAGAAAAATCATAAATACAGAGTGCCCATATACCCCCCCCCATATTAATACCTTGCATTAGTGTGGTACTTGTGTTACAATTAATAAAAGAATATTATTGTAATTGTATCATTAAATATAGTCCATAGTTTACATTAGAGTTCACTGTTTGTATTGTACAGTCTTATGGGTTTTTTAATTTTTATTCTAGTAACATACACACAACCTAAAATTTCTGATTTGTTTTTTAATACAATCCCATACCAGTGCATACCTAAAGTTTTTAAATGTCTCAAACACTCAAATGTGCTCTATAAAGGTAAACCAAACATAGGTACTTAATTGTTAAGTAATATAATATCCATTGTTTAGTTCAAACAAGTGAAATACATAATAATAAAATATCATAAAATTAATTAATAACCACAGTGGTGTTCATGATTTTTAAGCACTAATTCTGTATTCCAAGATTTCTGTTAAACAAAACAAACTTCTGTTAAATAAATGGGAGGTTTATTCAAGTTTCTCGAGATACTTTAAAGAGACTTTGTAAACTTCTAATTAGCTGCCACCTACATATATGAAGGAAATTACTTTCATTGACATATATGTATGCTGCCACATTTTTATTTAGATCATATGTTTAACAATAGACTTGAGTGAATTAAGTAAAGCATGTCTAGGAAAATAAGCCTTCACTTTTCATTTTTGTAACCATAATAAAATCATTTATCATGCAAAAGTGGAATGAACACTAGATAAGGAAATAAGAAATGTGGTATTTCATTCTGATTCTAACTTCTGTGACTTAAATATTCTATGGCCATGCCCTTATTATCAGAAAATATATACATTTAAATTGAGGATGTAAGATATTAATAAATGAAACCCTTACCCGACACCATGAAGCAACATACAAACATGTCACATGTCTATACATATCAAAGAAAAAGTTAGTGGTTAGTGAAGACCAGCTTAATTTGGGCATTGAGGAAAGAAAATGAAAAACGTTTTCAAGCAGACTTAACATAATGAAAAGAGGCAGGAATGACCATGACATATAAGGAATAGTTCAGACAAAGATCAACACATCATGTTATATCAAATCTGAAGAAACGTGGTAGATGCAGAATTTTAGGTTTTCTCAGGATAAAGAGCTAACAGTCATGATTTTTGTTTTTTTGTTTTGTTTTTTATGTTTTGTTTTGTTTTGTTTTGTTTTAGGGTAGGCAAGGGAGTAAAGAGTTTATTAAGAAACAAGAAAACTAGAAAAGCACACAGTCTGAGACATAGACTGCATGCGTGCTTCAGGGGGAGTCACATGCCTAGAGCCCCAGGTTAGGTCTTTTTAAGACTTTTACTCCTCCCCCTTCATAATATTGGAGAGGAGCCCCAGTTGTCTGCTCTTCTGTTTGGTTACCCTACCTGTTAGCTCTCTGGAGGCCAATGATGAGGCCTTTTGTTTGAAGGTATTCAGGGCTTCCCCTTGACCCTGGAAAGAGTTCCAAATGGAATATCGTGGCAAGGGTGTCATGGGATCTTTGTGGCAGCCTTACCCTCAGGAGGTTTTGGGAGGGGTCTCACAGCCATGTGGTCTGCCGATCCTGAGCTGACTTCCCTCTTTCACTATACTAACCTGCTTCAATGCCCCCTCAGAGAGTTTACACCCTTATTTTTAAGGGGGAGCTGAATGGCGAAGGTCATTCTTCTGTAGCTGCTTCCCGCTGGTTAGGGGAGTAGTCCCTGCCTGACAGAGTGCAAAACCCTCTGGCTGTTCTATTGAGGTTGAGGGAAGGTGGGTCTGGCGCTATGGTTGGAACTGGATGAAATCCCCACATGACTAATATCTTAACAATCACATTTAAATATGACAAGTACCTGATTTTAAAAAGCAGTTTTATAATTTTAATGACACAAAAATTTAAATTCTAAATTAAAATGGTATTTACTTGTCAAATTCATCTTTATATGTATCAAATATGCCTACATCCCTTACTAATAAAAACCAAAGGTTCACACCACATATTTCAAGCATTTTTCCCCAGTGTTAGACTCAGTGAAAGAGCAAATGAATTAAGGAATCTAAATTCATTTAGAATTATTACATTATTTGCTACTTCAAAGCAAAACTAATGTAGTGGAGACTAGAGTTACAACCTTTGCTGATCACCACGGCTTATTCCCTACTCGGTTTCCCCATTTTTGTTGTTGAGAACAGCCAAGAAGCTATATAACCTGTTCAATCTTCTTAAGACTATTCCAAAATAAGATGGCCCTGCTTTCAAACCCTTGTACTTTGATTAGATACATAAAGGTTAAGATACTTTTCTGGGTAATGTTTTCTTCAATAGTTATATAAACAAAGCAATAAAATTAGAGAGCATAGAAAATATTATTAAACTGCTATTATAATTGCAATATCCATAAGCTTTGTAATGAAAAACAAAACATATTTTGATAGCAAGAAAATCAAAACTTAGTAAAAGTTTAAACAGAAAAGGTTGATAATATTTATTCCTAAAATGCTTGGTCTACATTTGCCTTAAAACTTAATCCTAAAAACAAATTAAAATAAGAATTTCTTTTAAACACCCTTAAGTATTCTATGTTTTAGTTTATGTCAGATACATATTCTATGATTCTTCTACTTACTGTAGCTGAAAAAAACATACATTTTTGGAGATAGTTGGGTTTTCCTGGTTTCTATAAAAATATTTTGTTGGGTTTTTGAAATTTTGTGTCATAGATATTAAAACCCATTTTAATTTTTACTTCAATATAATGTTATCTATAAATATACATTCAAATAAGAGTAATACTATTTTAAATACAGAAAAAGAGGTCATTTTCATCAGCCATTCCTAGTTTTCTCTTGCCTTTGACCTATTTACATTATATATACCATGTCAACACTTAAGAAGTTCCAAAGTTTGAATAGAATATTATTAATATTAAATCAACAATTTTCAATGGTCATTATTAGATACATTATACCTTCATGTATCTTTAGGTGCATAATGTCAAAAATATATAAAAACCAAGTGAATCTCTAGTTAAACCTTTTCTTCATTAGTACACATACTCATTGATTTGTTTTAAATAACATATACAAAAGGATTACTTTTTTCAATTAGATAATTATTTTTATTGATACCCTCCAATGAAGGCAAATAGACAACAAAAACTGAAATTGTCCTGAACTTTTATAAAACTCTCAGAGTGTAAGCCCCTAAGCTCTTCTCAACAGTACACAGTGTTCATCTTGTCTTTGTAGATGCAGTTTTTTGGTTCTGTGACTAAAATTGCAGGGCTGATAGTCAAAAGGGAAAACTTTCTGAACTTCACTCTGCATTCTTTATTCTTAGTCTAACTTCCAACAGAGAGCCAACGACAAAATGAATCACTTTTCACTCTCTTATACTTTAACTTTATTGTCATATTTCATCTCTTAAGTTGGTTTTAATACTTCTATATTTAATTTAAGAATTTTCAATATATTAGCACTCAAAAAGGATCAATCTAAACACTGTAAGCTAATCTGAGGTCCTGATGAAATGTCATCAAAAGAGAAATCAAAGGAGTAACATTTGGAATTTTAAAAAAACAATAATTAGATGTCCTCCTTTCCATGAATCCTCTATATGTATGTATTGCTAACAATGGATGATTTCCATTTTAAAAAATTATTTATATATCCTTATACTTCCAATACACATGAACTATGTACTTTTCTAAACTTGCCTGAACTCTTATTTATTTACAGTAAAAAGTAATTCTTATGATTTCAGACTTTTCTTCAAACTTTACGTTTCATGGTATTACATTAACTAGTTTGTTAAACGCTGCAACACTTGACTTACTTAACATTTATATATATTCTCAAGAACTTGAATTACAAGAATATAACTAATATTGACTATTACAGTGCTTAACAAGCTTAATTAAATAAATCTCTATTTGCAAAATAGGGGAAAATATGCGTGACTAGTACTGCGAATTTCAGTTTTAAGAGAAAATGGATGCATTTTTTCTCAGCTCAAAGATACAAGGGAAAAATTTATCTTGTGTATTATCTAATAGGCCTTCCAGAACTAAAGACCACAGGGGGTAAGGCTAACAAAATTAATATGCAAAGAAGCTCAACACTAGGGACCTATAATTTTCTTGCAAATGGTTTCACTTTAAGGATGAAACAACACAAGACAATACCAATTTCTTTCTCTTTTTTTGCAAATAGATGAAGCTTTAAAAAAAATTAACACATGACAGCAGGTGGGAAGAATCTAGACAAGTTGATATTCAAAGTAGGGGGAATCCAAATTTGATTTGCCTAATATTTTACAAACTAATTTGAATTCATTGGTATGTTTTTAAAAAACCAACTTGGGTAGATATATTTAATTAATGAGGGACTAGCTATCTGTCAGACTTGAAGTAAACATTTAGTAGACTTGGTAAGTCATTACGTATTCATGAACATGAAAGGGTCTACAAAATAAAGTTAGTGGAATTTAATGCAAAAAAATTTTTGAGAGCATTTAATCTTTAATTTCTTTTTTCGTGATCCTTTTTTTAAACGTATTTATTAGCATGTCACTGATTATAAATGACTTTTATAAGTCAGTAGATAAACAATGTTCAAAACCATTTTAATTTTGCACTTTTAAAAGGTCACACAGAGAATAATAAATTAACATTTTAAACAAATGATGCAGTTTTATTCAATCTTCAAATGCAGTAAATTAAAGTTAAATATTTTGCTTCCAGTTATGGAATTAGTTCATCTTTAAATGCTATTTGCATATTTGTTTTAATCAGTTACCAATATATATGTGTCATCTGTCTGGAGGTAAACAGCTCACTGTTATTAAAATTTTTAACTGTGTTCCTACATCCCAGGAATGGTTTGGTGCTACACTATTCCTAACAATTTAAAATATGTTAGTGTCAGACAAGCTTTGAAACTAACAAATCAGTTCAGTATAATTTTAAATGTTTAAATCCAGGCTTTCAAAAGAAAAGGACAGTATGTCAGATTAAATATTTCATTTCAGCTTTATTTCCTGATCTGTTGGAACAATAAGATAAACTAGTTTATATTTTGACAACACTTAGGGTAGGGAACAAAATCACATGCAGCATGATTGTGAATTCTTGTGTGACTAGAGAATTAAATTTAATTGGCTAATGGTCTACATATAAAGCAAGTTTGGAGGTTTCATTGTTTTAATAATTGGCTTTAAAATAATTGATACAGTTGATGTTGAAACTTAAGGATATTTTTCTGGTTACAACATAAAAAATGTAATTTTATTACTTCCTGTTGTAATTTTGAACTTCTTAAACACATCAGAAATACTTTTACCTCTCAATGGTGAACTCATAATCAAAGACATTAATGTACTAGACTAATGTAGGATAATGTCATGCTTTACAACAGTATACTAGAAAAGTCTAAACGATTCATACCCCAGGGAAGAGTTGATGCTATCAATTTAAAGTGTTTAATATACATTTATTTAAATGTGAAGTTATACTTTGCCTGAGGAATGAGTATTTAAATTGACAGCCTAATAAAATTCCTAAATAATGTAGTCTTTTCCTCCCATTTACTTATTAGTCATATTTTAAAATCATTCAGTTAGAGACAACAGAAAAGCATGTGAACTAATTGTTTAGGGATACAATAATTGTTTAGGGAATTACATGTTAATTCTATGGCTATTTTCTTTTTTGTCATAAATATAGAGCTTTACTCTTCAGTCCTTTTGAGAACAGAGTCCTAGATTAATGACTCTAAATGAATGGTTACATGAATAAGAACAGCCAGATTACATTAAATATATAATACATATGCTAACATTATGTAGAACTGTCCAAAGATAATGCCCAAATTTTATTTCTTAAGCTAAAAACCAAGACAGTGTTTTATTATAAAATAATGTTTCAGGAAAAGAAGAACTAACACATAACTATTTCCTCTTTTATAGTAACATTTTAGATAGTTAAAATTTCACACATTATTATGCTTTATTCTGTCTCATAATTTATGGGCCTTAGTAAAGCTAATTGTTGTAGACTTCATAAAATCGAATTACTTCTCATGCAATCAAATTAGTTACATTAATTATTTGCTGGAGTTAAAAATATGGAAATCTAATAAAGAAAAATGTTTCCACTTACTTTTCCAAGTAAATGCTTACAAATCAATTTTCCATGTTTCATATAAAATAGAAATTGCAATAGTAAGTAGGCAGAAATTTTAAACAATTCATTAATTTATTATGTATCATTCATGTTTTCTCCTGCCCTCACCAGAATTACTTCACCCAAAATCTACTAAAGTAACCACAGACTATATGTGGTAGCTCTCCAAACTATTTGAAACACATCAGTTTCTCTGATTATCAAGTGGGTTTCAACCAGTTGTGGTGTCCTTTCACACTCCAGAAATCAGACAAGAGAAAGAGAGAATAATCTTAAACTTTAGGCCAGGGATTGCTAAATGGTAACCTCATCAGGTGAATGCAGCCTTCAGAAGTGTTTGCTTTGGCTCTCACAAGGTTTGTCAAAGTTCTCCATTTGCTTGCTCCTAAGCAGCCATGCTCTCTCCAATTAGTTCATCACAAATGCCACCATTTCTTGTTGTCTTATATTTGGCCCAATTCACACACTGCCAGGTGCATGTAGATATCAGATTTGTTACTCCTATTTTGGCCTGAGATGTATCATATTCTCCCAAGAAGACTGAATTCTTATGGCTTAGTAAAAGTCTCACTGTTGTCACTCTACCTTTTCTAGACACTTCTTTCAGATACTAAAATAATCCCCTGGTTCCTCCTTAACACTGATGGTTAACACAGTATGAAGATAACTTTATTTTTATTTGTCTATAATATAGTTACCACACCTGTTCAAAAGTATGCACTATAATGAATAGGAAAAATAAAACAAAAAGACACTTAAATGTGGAAATATCGCTTGTTACTACATATGAACACACAAAAAATAAACTTTGAGAAGTGTGATATGCCAATTTTTTATTAAGTATAGCATTGAATTGTTTGTCTTTCAACAGAAAACTTTAATAGCCATTTCGATTTAATTCTTGAAGCTGTCAAATATTCTTGTCTTAATAAAGTTTTTTTCATTATGCAAATTCCATAACACTGTGTACTATCAAAAGTTTCATGATGCACTTAATAAAATAAGTTCAGGCATATCTCAAAGGCATCTTTTGATTCTTCATATTTTTCCATAAAGACTTGTAAAGTCATATGAAATAATACAAACCACCTCAAAGAACACACAAAATTAAAGATGATAAAACCAAATCTTTGCATACACATACTTATAGTGATTTAAATGTCATTAATCTTATCAAGTCCTTGAAAGGAATAACTTTGTATCTGTATACTAGCTAGCTTAAACTTAATGATCTATTTAATAATTCTTTCTAGATTATGAAATATATTTCAAATTTGTCTGAGGTTCATCTGACTTCTATGGAACATAAATGTGTATACACATAACGCAGTTTTGTAGAGAATCTATATGAGAATTTAAGAAAGTCAAGAGCATATCAGCACATTATTTTCACATAATAAAAGTGTGCACTCATATATTTCAACATTTTTCCAATTTTCAAAGAGAGGAAATTGCCAGGTTGCAAACATATCCATTCATAGCTGTGTAATGCAGTCTCCAAATGGGTTCCTGGAATCATTTAGTATAAATGTAATATAAACGTGTTAATTCATAACAATATTGGGTTAAATAAATGTTGCCGTTAGTGTAGTGTAATTCTGTTTTGTGATAAATGCCATTGACTTGCTGTTTACTTTTAATTGATTTTATTTGCCAAATTATATACCAAACAGTCCCATGGGCTTACTGAATATATGAGGGCTAACAATGAAAAATGTACATAGTTTTAGCACCAACTTTGTAAATTGCCTTAATAATGGCTGGTATAATGTAATAGTATTTTCAACCAGTACTTTTAATTTCTAGCTCATAAAGCCTTTTCATTGAACCCCAAGGGTGTAGCTATAAAAGTAAGATTTAATTTTGTATATAATGTGGCCTAAATTAGCTTTAAAGCAATAGGAGAAACATGCAGTTACAAAAGATAAGCTGAAATTATTATAACTTGATATGAATTTCAGTAACAAAATTAATTATTGCTTCTATTGTAACATAATTTGAAGTGAAAATTTAAGCCTACTCTGAACACACATTTTAAATCTTGTTGTTATTTTCAAAACTATGACAAATGTGTGGGAAACCTTCACGGATATATCGAATGAAACCTCTGGCTAAACATATTTGTTCCATACCGGTAAGCGCCAAGGTAGTCGTGAAGGCCAATGATATGTGGAGTCATTTGCATGATGTTAACATTCTTAGTTAGAATATCTCTCTCCTACACTAATTTCCTGCTAATTATTTACCCATCACAACAGAACAGGGAAAGTTTGCATTGTCTTTTGGTTCCTTCTATTTGTATATAAAGAATGTAATACTTCCTTATATTTGCAGGGTACTTTACTATTTACAATAAGCTCCTATTTGTGATTTAATTTTTCTCTTGCATAAGTGTGTATCGCAAATATTACTATCTGTTTGCATTGGTGGGTAAGTTTATTACCTTGTCCAATATTATTGCATCAAGACGACCAACTCATAGACCAGGTACACAGTCTACTTTTTGAGGTACATAATAAAATGGCAATATTTTGTTCTAGAGAAAACCTACATGTGGGTAGAGATGGAGAATCAATTTTAATATACAATTTAATTATACGACAAATTCACATCAGTCACTAACAGTGTTTCAAGTCCTTTATAAGTGACCTATAACTTGCTGCCTTTTTACTTTTTTACATTTCTATTATTTAAAAAGTGGGGGAAATTATTCAACAAAGCATGGCCATTTTATTAGAATGAATAATAGCTATACAACTATATACACAATATAAGTACTTAACATCTGTTGCCCCATATTTTTGTATTCAAGACACACATTTAGATATAGCCAATTCCTAAATATTTATCTTAAATATAAATGAAGAAAAAATTATGAAACGAAGATCCTTATGTAAAATGGCATTACCTTTTCATTCTTTTCCTTTCTAAATTTTGGAGATAATAGTCTTTAATTTGTGTTTGCAAGTCATGGCATATTTCTATATAAGAAATAGGCAGAAATAATATATATTAAAATGCATTGCTTATTTAAGAGCCAGAATTATGAGTTTCAGAATCAGCTAATAGCCTAGCTTAACAAACTAAAGCAAGTCATTCCATATTTTAAGACCTCAATTTCTGCAACTGTAACATGTTAGAATTGGAATATATAAATTCCAAGTGCCTTATCCAGCTCCAAAATTTGTACATATGTATACAAGGGGTTTGAATTCCGCCCCCGCCCCCCCCCATTGCTGTTTTCCAATCTTTGCAAGCTTAAGTATTTCTTCTCCCTAAAGGAAATTGTCATGTTTAACACAATCATTTTGAAAATTAATACACAAAAACAATTGATAATAGGAAGATAGTAAAGTGTTGGTAGGTAAGTTTTAAAATGTAACAGTTAGCAGGCTGGGGGAGGGAACTTCCGCAGTAAAAATGCTTAACCCCTTTCAATAAACGTGGAAAATATACCATATTCAAATCTCACTTATCTTAAAGTAACAAAGTATTTTATTATGCTGCTTGACTCGCTGTCGAAATATGAGCTACAATTAAAATCTGATGTGAAAATAATCTTTTTTTTTTTTTTTTTTTTTTTTTAATCTCCATCGTCGCTGCTTACACTGGACGCGCGATACCAGCCTGGGCGTGTGCGCTTCCCTCCCACCCTGTAGGAGCCGGGGCTCTCGGCACGGCCATCACATGGCACCGCAGCAGCACTTTAAAGCCCTGGCTGTGAGCTCACTGACTAAAAAGGCTGACATGGCGCTAATTTATCACCAATCTGGGGCCTTTTCTTTCCCTTACTCATGTTTTTCGGCTTGTCTTTAACCGAACATTTAATTTGTTTAGTCGCTGTGATTATGCTTTGGTCACATTTGGCAATGGGAACGATCTGGAAAGCTTAGAGGGAATACATTATAGAGCCATAAATTTGAGATGGAAGTATGTTTTTGTATTTCTGCCAGGAATATCAGACAGCAAGTTACTGTTCGCAAATCTGCTTTTTCAGTCTGCTCTGCTAATACAGGGGTGGGTGGTCCTGAGGTCATCTCATTCCGTCATGGAAAAGACAATCACTATTCCTGATGTGTCCTGATTCTGTCTTCCCTGATGGCCAAGAGGGAGAGATGGGATTTGAGTCCAAGTGTTTTGGGATTTTCTTTCTATCAGTGAATAGATTTCATGGACAAATATGCTTTTTTTTAAGTAGTCTCTTGCACCAACATAGTTTTCTCATAGCCCTAGCTTTTCATATTTATAAACTGCTCTGCAGAAGTTCCACATTCCACACCTGAGGCGATGCCGCCATTCTCCCAGCCCTAGACCGTGAAGAATGTGTTCCTGATCTACATCTGCATCCTGGCTTCCAGCAAGATAAAGAGGGATTCAGACATAAAGACTGGGAATTCCCATGAAGAGAGGAAAACAAATGAGATGGTTCAAAGGAGAAGTTGTTACAAGAAGCGATGCATTCTTGATGTTGTGCAAAGGATTGGGAGCATTCTCTGCCCTGCAGAAGTGGCCTGAGAGCAGTTGCATTTGCCAATTCAGTGTCTCCATGAGTTATCTGATTCACGAGTGTTTATTGTGAAAAGATATGTTGCCTGGCAACAGCTTTAACATGGTGCAACTGACTTTTCTGCACTTCTGAAAAAATGTTTTATTCATTAGTTGACTTCTTTGCTTATTTGTGTGGATACACCCTCCCTTTCTTTATCAAATTCCACTTTTTCTGGTTGTGAACATCCTTTGCTTCTAGGCTATAGGGGCTGTTGTTCACATTTATAAATATCCACATTTTTACAATAACTATGAAACAGAATGGCTGAGAGGGTCATTTCCTGTTATGTGAGAAGCAAGCAGCCATTAAGTTATATCAAAGGTGTCCTTACTATTTAAAAGTGTTTTCTAAATTTCAGCCATATGTATAAGTCAAAAAGGAAGACAGAGAGACGGAGAGAGACCCATACAGAAGCAGGTGGTGTGAACAGCTCACTAGGCAATCGTATTCCAAATTTCTATCCATAAAAATTAGCTTTGGGAATACAGGAAAAATATCAAATGATATCGAATGAGGTTCTTTGGACTTCAGGTTGCCACAAGCTTTATTTAACCCACATTTCACAGGGTGAAATATTGATAGCACTATAGCCAACCCATTTGTATCTCCTCTCTGCTCCCAACTGACAAAAGCAAGCCTGTTATTATAGCCACAAGGTCTCAAAACTCTGAAAGAGGGACTGAACCTCCTAGGGAATGGCTTATTCATTTGAGTTCCAATCATAAAATGTCAATCTTGAGATTATTTTGTCCAGACATTTATTTTTAAAGCAAACTAGAGACCCAGAAAGGTTATATTACTCAGTTAAAGTCACACAGCTGGTTAGTGATTCAGGTCACAAAAGCACAGTCCCATGCTGTACTTTCAACACATCATGAAGTCTTCCTTCTTGTTGTTTACAATGAGATAGGAAAATATTTTTCAAGGCATAACACTACAGAAGAAGCAAATCTGGTCACAGCGACTATCTGATATTTCAGCCACTCTGAGAGGTGCTAGAGAATTCGTTGCACATTAACAAAATGGACTCATATATATTTAATACTTATTAGATGCCAGCATTACCTTCTACACATAATCTCATTTAGCCCTCACAAAACTAGAAGGAGAGCAGTATTATCTCCATATTACAGAGTAAGACTTTAAAAGTTTCAGTAACGTGTTCAAATTTATGAGCTAACAAGTGACATAGCTAGGATTTATACCTGAGCATTTATCTGTACCCTCTAAGAATTCAGTGTAAGTGTATTAATGCAAATTTTAAAATCTATACATGCATATATATAAATATAATTACATTTGTACATGAGTATACATTACATAAAATAGTTTGAATTTTGGAAACAATGCATTCCCTTAATACCCATTTATTGAGCAGATGATTTTTCAGGCATTCATTGTGTTCAGTGCTAGGGGTTGCAGTCATTCATTCAACAAGTCTGTACTGTGCTCCTGGTACACGCAAGTACCAAGTTCCGCAGTGGGGACACAGCCATTAGCAAGGCAAATTTGCATCTTATATTCATTATGCTCACATTCTTATAAGAGAAATAGACAATTGTGATGAGAGCTAAATGTGAGGGGAAATGAATCTTATGCTGGGATCTGATTAGGATGAGAGGAGTTACCTAAGGCTCTAAATTGGAAACAAGTAGGGTTAATTTCAGAAACTGGAGAAGGTCTCTTTTTCACTTTGCTAGAGTGAAGTAAGTAAGGGGAAGGATAAGAAATGCAGCCTGGTGAAGGAGGGAACAGCCAGGGCACACAGGCTAGGGAGGTCAAACTAAGGATTGCAAGATGCTCCCTAACTTCATGGAGATCACAGTCCAGAAAAACAAGAGAATTATTGACAACCAACATATTTTATAGGTGGCATTAGGTATATGAATTTAGAGCGGAGACTGATACCTCAAAATAGTCCATTAGAAATACAGACATATGATTTTTCTGGCATAAATCATCACTCTAAAAATTGATAAGCATTTCCAAGAGACTAAATTTCCAAGCCAAACTTTTTATCAAACTCATAAGTCCATCCCTCTATGTAAATTAAATGTCCCATTTACAGTTCTTAAAGTTCTTTAATTCTAATTTTACTGTTTTTCTCGACTATAATTTTAGTGGAAGTGTATAATTGATGTAAAAATTACAATGTGCAAAATACAAATTAAATTATGTTCAACTAATAATTGCCCTATTTTTGTTGCTATTTCAAAATAGATGCATTAATGTACATTTGGATAGTAACAGAGTGAAATGAGTCCACACCAAATTTACAGACAGTCATGAAGAGGAGCAACCAGTCATAGTGAACCCTGTGAACATCAAAGTAAAAGAAGAAGAAAGAGTAAAAGCAGCATTATATCTGCTTCCCAGTTCTCAGTTATGTTCTTAACTTATTTAAGAATTACTTATTTTAAAACAAAATAAATAAATAAATAATTTAAGAAGAAAAAATGGGTTATTGTTTTGTTTCTGTACAGTATAAAGGATAATGATATAATTTTAATAACTGAAAAGTTGATTACAAACAGGCCTGTATTTGAAATCTTAGTAAAACACCAATTCAAAAGTAATTGAATCCACATTTGTCAAAACCACTCAAACTTGTTTACAAAGTACTCTATAGTATTTGCATTCATAGTAGGATACTCAGACTATTCATAACTCAAAATGTGGAGTCGATAGTTATTATAGCATCTGCCTTTAATGTACCATGTTAAACAATGTGATTACTACATTTCCAAATGTTAAAATTAACAATATTAGCACATCTTCTATGAAAAGAATAGTCTTCATTTGGTTTTCTAAAACAAATAACATTTTTGAACATGGGTTTCAACATATTTTTATGTGTTAGTAATTCAGACACAAAAGACTTAATTATTCTTCATTGGTTTATTTTTCCATTTTTGCAAGTTGTGGTGAAGGGCAAATGAAAGAAAACTAATTAAATTGTCTTCTCTGAGCTTGTGTGTGTGTGTGTGTGTGCGTGCGTGTGTGTGTGTGTGTGTATCATGATATGCATGTCACAGCACAAGTCAATGAACCAGCTAATTGCCCCAAATTGGGAGATTCTTCCTCTGCTGACATTTAAGTTTTGAACCTAATGGTTTCACTATTTAACTGACCTTAGTTATTGGCACCTATTAAATATTTTTAAAAGTCAGTATATTGTCTGTTTAGGGAAATATTAATGCAACATAATCAGCACTGTTTTGATATGCAAACATCCAATAAGATGGACAAAAATCCTCAGTTTAAATCCACAAAACACTAGGTAGGAAATGACAATGTTTATTCAAGCTCAACTTATTAATTGGCTACTCACTTATAGATATTATAATCATAGATCAATATGGCCAGAAGTCTATATCTATGCTTTCACCAAGTATTTTTGAAGAATCTACCCAAAGTGAAATCTTTTTTGATCTTAGCTCAGGCTGGATAATGAAAGCTAAAGAGAGACCATATAGAAAGCAGGAAAAATAAAAGCTAACATTTGTTTAGTGCTTACTATGTGTCAGGCACTTTTCTAAACGCTTTTCATTCATTATCTCATTTATCAAATTAACCCTAATAAAGTAGGCAAAGTGTTATTATAGTACCCATTTTACATATAAGGGAACGGAGGCCAAGAAAAGTTAAATAACACTCCAAGTCTGGATAAAACCTGAACCAAAGTCTTCAAGAGACTGCAGTATTGTCTACTGACATGTAATGCAGTGACTTTCAACCATCCATGCCTTGTTTTCTAAAGTCCTGCCCCAAAATACCTTTAGATTGATTTGTTATTTTTTCAGTTAATTTGCAGAGGTTTCATTCTCCGAGTGTCTGCAATCAGGACAGTCTTCTTTTCAATAAAGCCATTATATGGTGGTAAAATTTGAACCCAACTCATCCGACATGCTGTCTTTGTTGGTGGCTCATTTTTTGAAATGTTCTTAAACCAGAAAGAGTTACAGAGTATTTCAGTAGGTGGGAAAAAGTGGTCTTGGAAATTTTTCTTTGCTAGCACCATCAGGCAAGGTTTAAAGAAACAATGCCTCAAAATTCAATGCTTCTACAAATTGGGTGAGGGAAAGCAAAGAATGTTCCCAGCAGCCCTCTCCGCAGCCACATAGTGGTCTGTGCCAAGCTCCTGTCTCATGAGCACTTGGATGATTTACCCGGCAACTGAAGGCAGTTGTGGGGCCTCCCTCAATTCTCTACGAGAGGTTGCTACCAACCCCTGCACACCAAATCTCTCATGGAGGTGTGTGTTGTTTGTTTCAAATATTAAGAACGTTTACAAATGAGGGGATTCCATAGCACTTATTTTCAAAGTGGAAAAATGAGATCAGTCAAAACTGGGCAAATTCCCACACGACAACAACATCTGATGCTATGAGCCCCCACCTCTCCTGGACTGTACATTGCATCTCCAGTTGATCATAGTCCTCATATTACAGCATATTCCGTTACATCTGGCCCACTTCACTGATTTATGTCACCACTAACTCCTCAGTCTAGGCATTTGAGTTTGTGACCCTTGTCCTAACCCAATTTCTTCCAATGCTAAAATTCTATTTGTTTTAACAGGGAGAAAACTCCATCTTCACTGAACTCGGTTCAGTGACTTGCTTAAGGTCACCAGCCTGGGGTAAGCTAACCAAAGAGCAAAAACTAGAACCAAGATCTTCTGAAGTCCAGGCTATTGTGTTTTCCAACCCACCTGCTCTGCTGCCTCCTATCTGCATATGAAATGATATGATTCCATGACAATAAAACTTGGGAACACTGTTCTCACAGATTCAAGAAAGGCTGACTTAGCCTCCTTGGAGGATAGGAAAACCTGGGGGTTGGGTTAGAATTAGGGCAGTGCACAAGTGTTCCTGTACATCTCGTTTACAAAAAAGATTTCAAGAGCTGAGAGTGTGTGCCATGAATAGGAATGACTAGTGAAGAGAAGGCACTGATACAGTTTGAGTTGCTTCTGTGGCACCACTGGCTCCCTGGGAATGGCCTGTGTGGACTGGGGTACTCTGCTTTCAGATGTGGCTTCAATGTTCTCTCCTGCCCAGGGTGGGGATCTTGGCTTCCCAGTGTCTTCCTGCCTGCCTTCTTAGCTCTAAGCAGTAGAATCCCCAGTGTCATGAGGGACCAGTTAGCTGCCTAAGAAGCTCACATATGCACACCCTAGCTTAAAGCTAAAACCACAATAAGCCTGGAGGTTATCCAAAGATTAAGAATAAAAACTCAAAAAATATTTTTTTTAATTTAAAATATAAAAAAGAATAAAAACTCATCTAAAGTCTTATAATAACTTGCCAAGCAAATGGATCAAGAATTTTTTTTAAAAATTTAGTTCCTCTAGGGGACTTGTACTCAATTTACAGATTACTAGTATATGGAAAATCCTCTGTAATTCTTTTCTAAAAAATCCTATTATTCCAAAAGGATTTTACACTAATTAGTCATTACTTATTCAGAAGCACCAGTTAGGCTAGAAAACACTGGGGAGGAAATCAACTTTAAACAGTTCCCAAAACAAAATTCTCTTTGTCTGAAAAACTAACAAATTTATTACAGTAATAAAAATTCCTACACTGAAATGTATACACACATTATTGCACACATACTAATTCAAATTAAGCTGAGTGCTTAAATGTGCATCTACAGCTTACTAAATTGAACACAAAATTTTAATTTCTATTGAGAACAGGTAAATGAAAATTAAAATATTTGTTGTTATTTATTTAATAAGTATTTTTCCAAATGCAAGACAAGAACCTGGATCTTTAGTCCCTGATTGTTTTATTACTAAATCAAGTTTAACACCTACAATGCAAAACTCTTGAATATTCCAGGTCTCTATAGAGAGAAAAAGACTTCACCAAGCTGTATACTGTTGCTTCGTCTGTTTGTTCTAGTTGAGATGGGAGTGCATTGCTGTTTGCCTTCACATTTTATAAATCATCTGAGTCTACTTAGAGGAAAGGCATTAGATTATTATGGTTAGTATTATTACTATTGATTTGTGGCCCGCATTTTCTGAAAACATGTTGCTTTAAAACCTTTAAAATGTTCTCAACTAGAACAAAGGGAGAAAGTACTTTTTTTTCCTTCCAAATGATATCTCACTAAGGAAAAATATGATGGGAAATGAGTCTTCCAGTCGACAATTGGTAGTGTACCTCAAACATCTGTTTCTCATGTGCTAAAGCTCCATATTTCACCTATCCTGATACCATTAAGTTATTAGGTAGGAAAAATGGAGACTGGTTTATAAAATAAAGTTGAAGCAATAAGGCCTAGAAATTAAGGCCATCAGCTGTGGTGTTAGACATGGATTCAAATCAGAATGCCCCTCCCACCACCACCAAGTTTTCAATATTTTTAAATGTCAGATTTCTCATCCATAAAAAGAAGGAAATACTTACCACATGGAGTAGTTCTGAGCTAGTGATACATGCTATTGAATTCATGATATAAAGTGCTTACATGGTGCCCAACACAAAAAGTCTCATTCAATGAAGATTTTATTTGTTGTTTCCACTCAATAATCACGTTATGCGAAAAGTATTGGCCAGGCTGTTACTAACTGTGCCTCACCCCGTACAACTCTGAAAAGGAATGAACAGAGGTGGACCAAAGGGTGGTCACATTCTCACTCGTTACGTCACATACTACCTTCTTCACAATTTACTTACTAAAAATCAGGTGACAATGACTGGAAGAAATGCAAAGTGGAATACACCTTCATCAAAAATAAAAGGAGGCAACCAACGTGAAAAGGATAGCAGGAAAGCAGAGGAATAATGGAAAGGGAGAGAGAGAAAAAGCTCAAAGGGGAGGAAGCATTCCTTGAGTTCATTCTGTCTGGCCACTGTCACGTGTGGAATGACGGCACAGCTCACAGAAGCCACATGCTCCTCTTTGGGCGGAAGAGTTCCTGCCAAGGACATTGTGGCAGGGGTGGGAAGGAGAGAGAGTGAACTAAAACTGTATATATATATATATTCTACATGATTAAGTCACAAAGTATGGATATATATTTGTATGGATTTCAAATGGATTTCTAAACCAGAGAGATATAGAGATGATGATGACAAGTAGATAAGTGCTTAGGTATTTAGGTATAGGTATAAGGATAAGTATAGGTAGAGCTAGAGCTAGAGCTAGAGCTAGAGACACAGAATCTTTAAAAATGGCATGTGCTTGCTTCTTTTATGTTGGTAGTCACAACATCCAGGCTATTGCAGACACATCTAAAGATTGAAATGCTTCCTCTATGGTAATAAAGAGTCCAACATGCTGTCTTGAGATCTTATCAGTTGGATTTGAGACCTTATCAATAATCACATTCAAATTTCACAAGAATTCTCCTACAGGAGGCAAAGAATCCTTACAGGTAAGGCAATTTTACTTGAGGTATAAAAACTAATGTTAATTTCATTTTAGTTTTTATTATCCTATAGGGTTTTTTCCTTTTTAAATTGCTGGCCTTTTTTTCCCAAGGATAAAAGGTTTACTCACTACTAAAAATAGATATAACTATATATACCTAAAAACACAGCATATGCAGTATTAGTGTCAACTGGTCTCTAAAGCGCTTTTGATTTCAGAGCCTGGTTGAAGGATTTTTTTCAGCTTGAATATGTTTGTACTACATTCTGATAAATAACATTTAAATTATAAATGCTTTTTAAATAATACATGCTTTCTGGGATTATTAAATATGCATCATTAATGCAACCCAGTCTATTTAACATGACCTTTATACTACTCTGAAACTGGCTTTACTTTTTCATATTACTTATCAGTGACTTTTCATCATTAATATTAATAATAACTTTGTGAATGCTTAACAAACACCAGACACTGTGCTAAGTTCCTTACATGTGTTATCTTATTTTAATTATTACACAGCCTTTATGAAGTGAAATCTATTCTTATACCCATTTTACAACAGAGAAAACCGAGACTTAAGAGTAAATAGCTGGGAGCAGATGGGGCTCAAGCAGTTGACGCCCTGCTTCCTACATGGGATGTCTTGGGTTCATGCCCGGTGACTCCTAAAAACAAAAAACTGAAATAAGAAATAAAAATTTAAAAACTAAAAAAACAAGCAAAGGAAAAGGGAACTGATGCTCAGTGGTTGAGCACCGGCTTCCAACATACAAGATCCCAGGTTCAATCTCTGTCCCTGCCCTGGTACCTGAAAAAAAAAAGAGTAAATGGCTGGTCTATAACCACACAGTTAGGTTAGTAAAAACAGAGGCTGGTTTGAACACAATGCTGCTCAACTGCAGAGCCTAAGAGCATCACCCTCCTAGCACAGGCAATTCACACAGTGTTTCCTATAAACAAATCCCCTCTATTTGTCATTACTTAAACCATTTTCTCTTTAAAAACTGGTTAAAAAAAAAGGTTAGAATTCTCTCTGTCACGTATTTGTATATAAAGCATGTTTTATCCCCTCCCACCATTTTGTTCCAGCTTCCAGTGGAAAGCAACAAAATGGCTGCCAGTTTCACACATTGTCCTTACACCAATTGTGGTTCTCAGAATCATTAAATCAGTGCCAATTCTGCTTTTCATGTATCTAAATGTCAACTTATAACATTTACTTTTATATATTTTGACCAGCACATACTTCCTGAATTTATATTTAAAAACAGCTTACAGAAATAAGGCAGAAAGGAAGTGTCTACATTAGTCAGGACCTTATAGGACTGAAGAAAGGCTGTTCAATTGAACTGAATAGCAGCCAATATATTAGGCCTTAATTATTTGTCAATTCTAAAAGTTTTCTATAAAAACATATATTGTATGAAGGCTTATATATGTAATGAATCATGTTTAAAAAATCTTCACATCTGAAAGAAGCATGTTTCCTGAAACAGTTTTCAGTGTTTAAATATTAATCATTTCCAAGGAAATGTATTCATCATTCCTGAGTGCTGTGTGACATACATAATATTTATTTAGTTTTTGAAATATATTCTAAATATGACAGAATGCTAAATTTTATATACTGGATAATTTTATTTCAATAGCTTACTTATTTTGTAGAGATTTTTAAATATCATACAAAATTTAAATTTTTCTATATTTAAGAGAATAAGTAATTGTAAAAGTCCAAATTTCAAGTGGACCAGTAGGAGATAATTTATTTCATATATCTTTAAGAGATAAATATAATCAATTTAACCTTAGCATTTTCTTTCAAATAACAAAGTAGTTTTGCTATGACTACAAAAAGAATTGTCCTATATAGATGATATAAATATAGATAGATAATTGATGTATAGATGTGTGTGTGTTAATATATGAAGAAGTAACTATAACTGCTGGTTTATATTTGTGACCAATATCTAATTTATCTGTAAAATCTTGACATACAAAACTAAACAGGGAAAGTTATAAAGACTGAGAAATACCACCTGATTAATACTATTCTTACAACATAGAGATTTTGAATATATGATCATTTTGCATACCCATGCAAAATAAAATGAGAACATGCATTTTAGTGTTGCTCTAATAACTCAAAATCTATTATACATATTTAGTCATGAATTTATAATTAATTTCAAACTCATCATTATGCTTTTATGCCTCTTAATTCTGGTTCCTGCCATCTTGATTTTCTTCCTGTTGAAATTCTATGCTTCTATGGAAGCCCAGCTCATTTGCCACCACTTCCTGCAGTCATTCAGCCCTCCTCAGCACTCCCATACTCCTTCGTGCCACTCTTTTTTTTTTAGGAACTACAGTATTTTGCCTGTCCTCTAGTTATATACATGTCTGTCTATCCTGGCATTAAAGAGGGAATCCTTATTAACTTTAGGATACCACCATCTTTAGCATTGTGCCTGACACAAAAATTGATTTAACTAACATGAAGAATAAATTATTTTCTAAAAGATGGTCCTGATTTAAATCAAGAAATTACTCACAGTTCCTCAAACTGATAGTTGAGGGATGGTTGAAGGAGGTCTAAATATTATTAAAAACCAACATTTCCAATTTGTAAAATTTAAAAAGATATTTTTGTCATTAAGCTTTTAAGAAAGCTGACCAAAATTAAACAGACAAGTAAAGCATTGGATTCACCCCCAATATTAGTTTTACAAACAAGCTTTTATGAAATTCTCTAGCTCTTGAATCTTGGTGAGTATAGCAGTGTTACTCATTATCTGGCCTCTAATATTATATAAAAAACATTTTTCAAAAAAATATATATCTATTCCCTGTCATGCACATTATGGAAGCTATCTGAAAACAAATGAACTAGACATTTTCAAAAATCAGTACATATCATGCTTGAAACCAGAGAACAAACTAACTTTTTCATACGTTCTTCTAAGATCGTCACTCTAGTTTTACAATCCATGACCTGGAAAGCTTGCCTAATTGTCTTCACTTTTCTCTATCTAAGGATAAATGCCAGCAAATCTTTTTAACTGGAATTTATTGGATGATTGCTGTGTGCCTGGCACTGTCATGACTTAACCCTCACAACAACTGTATGAGGTAGGTAATATTATTTCCCTCATTTTAAAAATAGAAAACTGAGACAATATGAGCTTGTCTCTCCCCAAAGGCACCTGGTTAGTTATGGGGCAGAAATAGGGTTCACACCCAAATCTGTATGACTCTGGGTGTGAATGTTTAACTCCTGCTCTATGGTAACTCTCACTGTGCATGTTTCACTTGCATAGATTATGAAAAATAACCCATTGTCTAAACAAACATATCATTCCATCCTCTCATTTTGTCATATCGCATGTACATGTCCATTTCTTCCACAATAATTTTCAAAGGTATAAATTTATTCTGACCAAATTTGATGAAAAAAATGTACATGGAGTTTCCTTTGTTATTCAGTCCATTATCTTAAAGTTAAATATCCAAGAATAGAATCCAGGATAGAGGAAGCCTCCAAAGAGGATGGGGGCCAGAGCGGCAGGTAAGTACAGGAATGCCTTGAAGGAAGTTGGTTAAAGTGGTTAAAGGTCAACTCTTAGGGTCAGAGGGAACAGGGTGGGGGGGGAGCACTGCCATGTCAGACTAGCAGGGAGGCTTCTGAGGCATTGTGCAAGCTGCCCACGTGAGGAGAGTTTGTAAAATTTGCACACTGCAGAAGGTGCAAAGCTTAATAATTGCCCAATCTGTTAGTCAACTTCAGGAATTGTTAGTTAATGCTAGGATGAGCTCAAATTTCTTTGTCTTACATGCAGAGTCTCTAGAATCTGCTATTTGAAGTGGAACGTAGTTTTGGCCAACCAGGTATAAAAAGCATTTTTTCTCTACCTCTGAAAGAAAGAACAGAGTCCGGAATCAATGTTTAATAATATTATGAATACAACATTCACTGTTGTTCAATCCAAATATAAATCTTTTTTTGATTCTTTGTTAATTGGAACATTTTAAAAAGCAATTTGTTTCATGACATTATTTTTGTTGAATGTAATTATTCTCAAATCATTCATAAAAGTACCAATATCTGTTTTAAGGCTGTTGTGTTAAGTCTATATAATTATTATGATGTATTTGATGTGTAAATATAAACGTGTACACACCTATTGTGTCAGAATTTGTTAATATTTCTATTAGTTATACAGATCATGCATAAGGAAGGGAATTGTATTATCCAATACAAATGAAAATAAATGATTTGGCCAATATTTCCACAAGCTAGTTACCTTCAGCAAAGTATTAAACTTTATCTAAATGAGCAAATTATTTACCTTATTATTATTACAAAAAGTAATCACCTACAATGTTTTTGTAGATTATTTAAACAATTTAAGGGACATATTATCAAGGAAATATTAGAGTTAAATTCATGAATATTTTTGACTAGTCCTTAAGACTGCCAATCAAATTCATAATCCATCTGTGTTAATTTCTCTCGTTTATTGTCTAAGAAACAATGAAGTAACAAATAATTTCTTCACTATGTCATGGTGTATATAAATAATATCTATAGACCATACCCATTGTAAATATTATAGGGTCTGCACGGTACTCCAGTGGATATCTTCATACTTGAATGGACCAGAGAGTACTCACTTTTTCCCAAATGAATTTTTTGTATTAGAGATAATGATACTATGCAAATTAGCAAAGCTTAATGTTCCTACCAATATTTGATGATTTTAAATCAGCCCCTGGTTAACAGATGGACCCATCACTCTGAAACATAATTGATACCCTCTTTGAAAATCTCAACAGAAAGGCCAGTGGACATATATTCCACCTGATCCCTTGAGAAACTGTCATGTTCAGACGAGAAACTTTTCCAAACAGCAGAGCTTATTACCAAATCCTAAATTTCTTTCCCATCAAAAGCAAATGTGTCATTCCTAAATTTTCCCAGTGTTCTAATTCTTCATAATCTTCTATTACATGTTCAAAACTGTGTCTTTGTGCTGTCTGCTGAAATGATAAAAGACACATTATAATAACGCGCACTGTGGTAAAATACCTGATAAAGGCCCATGAACATATTAAGATTCACAGGGGAGAGGGGCTATGTAATCAAAACGAGTGTGCCCTCAGACAAAGCCAATGGAGCCTGATATGCATGAAACAATTCAAACTACAAGAATTCATATGGCCGTAATAGTATTTATGGGATGCCTGTATAATATGCACACCTGTTCATGAGGAGCACAATTTCACAGACATTCGATGACGGGCTACTAAACAGAAACAGCTTTTGCTTGCCATTGACATCAACTGTCAAGACCAAACTTACACAGACACAGCTCTCATCCCAGCAGTTCACTCTAACCACCGAGCATCACCCAGATTTCCTGAAATAAAGAAAGGCCAGTCATCTCTGGGATCTTGGGAAAGTACTAGACTCACAGAGAAAGACCAGGTATGATTGATGAGCCCTCTCATTTATACAACGAGATTCAAAACCAGGCTGAAACAACTAATGTAATGAAAGGAAAGAGACTAGCAAAGATTAATGAGTTTTAAAAACTGTACCCTCTGTTCTGAAACAAACGTGGCAGCAAAAGAGTAACTGCTTCAAAAGGAATGCCTTTTTCCCTGGTTTTATCTCAGAAATTTCTAATCCTATTGTAGTTTCTGCTATGATGCTTTAAATCAAGATTTTGTTAGAGGAAAATAGATATGTGGAAAAGAAATACAGTAAGGAGAGAAAAAATATAGCTCTTCTACCAGGAGAAAGTCATATCTTAATATCTTGGGCCACAAATGCCACTATGCAAGTAACCTTCAGCTAAGATCAGTTGAGGTACAGATAATAAATTCTCAAACATTTGGCAGTTTATCGAAGAGAAATACTCACAACATGAACTATATAAACTCATTCTCCAAATGAGAATATTTTAAAAGATATTGACTACAGATGTTTCAAAGTGGAATTTAAGGTCTCAGTCTCACTGGGTGTCCCCTACTGGTGATCACTCTATTGTAAGCTTAACTCTTTAGTGAGGTTGTTCAAATTTCTGTTTTCCCTTCTCAACTTTTCACCCAGCAAGCAGTCATTGTTACATTTCAACACTTCTTTACATCAAGCACCTAATATAAAATGGGAACAGCTGCAATTTCACTGCCCAGCCCTTTCTTCCACCCTTACAACATTTGTTCTGTTAATGTAGGTTAATTCTGCAAATAACACTTCTGTAAATTGTTCTTGCAAACTGCTACATCATTTATGTAAGGACTTCTGTGAACTTTGAAAAATTAATGCCTTTAATTTTGGTTGATGGCAACATCAGCAGAGCTCTGTAAATTGCACTTTAATGAGATTTTGCTACAGGGGATAATCTGCTACTGACAGAGGAACATCTTGAAAACATCTGTAGACCTATAATTTCTCTATGACGATTAGATCCCACCACAAGACTCCAAATACAAACCCAAAATAAAGGGGGGAAATGTAAAGTTCTAAATGAGAATACAACCTGTTCTTTAAAAGCAAAAAGCCCACTATGAAAAGTTTCATGCACTGAAGATAAATCAATTTTTGGACTAATTAACATTTAGCTTTATTTAATTAAGAAAGACTATTACTGTCTCCACTGCTGTGCATCTGTATATAATGAAGCAAACAGCAGTAGGTATAAGATACCACTGAGGGATATGCACAAGTAACCCAGCACTATAGGTGCAAAGGAACGTCTATTATTGTTAAGTAACTGACATCGGAATCTTACTTTAATGTTGTCATAAATAAAAGGAAGATTTCCACAGATGCCTTCACATATGGTTTCTTATTTGTCTCTGATGGAGACTGAGACTTGGATAAGATGCCAAAATTAAATGATTTAAATAGGCAGCTGCATAATGGAAACTACTAAATAACACCTTTTAAGCAGTTTCTATTTATAACAGGCCTAACTCACAGAAAGATGACAACTTTTATTTTGCCAACGCTAACATTGCTTATTTCTTTAATAGCATTATTTCTATAGCTCCATTGTTTGTTACGTTAACGTTTGCTCTAACTCATGTTTGTGAACAACGCATCTTTAGAATGGTAACTTCTAATATCACATCTCATTTTCCACAAACAAACCCTATTTTAAAAGATATACTGTATTAATTGCTTGTTGTAGGTTTAAATAAGCAGAGAGCAACCTCAAATATTACACTATATCTTATTCATCTATTATGCCATGAAATAAATTGCTACTTGTTAGAATGCCCACTTTCAGACCATAATTTCCTATAACGCTAGTGTATTGGTCATATTTTATAGGAAAATTTAAGTAAAAACCGCAGAATTAAATGAGTGCATGATGAGATACAATGAAACTGTTACTTCTGTAAAACAACCATATCAAGCATTTATTTAGTGTTTTATTGATCCTTTGAAGGTCTAAATTTTATGTGTATTCTAAAATATAAGTCGGGGATAAGAACAATTTAATAGATGCTCAGAATTGAATCTTAGCCTCATTGCGGAACAAATGAGGAAATCATATTATTGCTTCATTAGTAGGGCTTTTTTTTTTATTTTAAGAGCCTAATACTATCAAGCACCCCATGTACTCTATGATTTCTCCACTCCCAGTGATGATTAGAGTCCAAGACAAATCATTTCTGTTCTTATGCAGTATAGAAAATTTCAGTTGGAAGGAAGTGTCAGTGGGATGTAATGAGGTGGAGGTCTCAAAAGGGAAAGGTAAACATAAAAGGATGACCATCAGGGATTTCTACCAATAAAATCTAAACAATCCATAAAGAGTGATGCTATATGAACTGGGAATTAGGCACAAACACCTATTTCTTGCTTCTGCCCCTACCATAACTGGACTGTGTGGTGTCTCTTTCTATATCAATGAGGTAGTCCCTGGGCTCACTTTGAACTTGAACTGGGGACTTGCTTTTCTCCCTCTAAGTTTGTTTAGTTGTCCTGTACCTGCATCAAAGGGTCATCCCTACCTGCTCTGGTAAATATACCCAAGGAGTCCCTTGTGCACACCTAAAGAGCTCACTTCTTTCAAAGACTTCAAGTATAAATATATGTTTGGTATCATGAACAGCCCTTATAAGTTATACCAGGTCCAGAATGAAGGCATTTGGGAGAGTAATTCAGATAATTTGTTTCATTAGGGTACAGTGTATACCTACCAGACATTCCTCAATGCTCTTCAGCCCTAAAGAACAGCCTAAAATCATGAAATTTATTATTACTTTTTTTTTCAGGATTGATCTTTGTCAAAATGTGACTTCTAAAGATAAGGAGTGGGAAGCGGGTGTGGCTCAGTGGATAGAGCCCCCGTTTACCATATGGGAGGCCCGGGTTCGCGTCCCGAGGCTTCCTTGTGAGGGCAGGCCGGCTCACGCGGCACCGTGGGCTGATGCGGCAAGACCTCACAGCAAGGAGGAGATGAGCAGACACGGAGAAGACATGCAGAGAATGGACACAGCAGCACAAGCAGCAAGGTGGGGGGGGGAATAAATAAATAAAATAAATAAATCTTTTAAAAATAAATAAATAAATAAAGATAAGGAGTAACATCCATTGCATTCAGTAACTAATGTTATTGCAAAGTGTTCATTATTTAATACAAAGAAGTAATTTTCTTTCAAAACTCACCCCAGTGTTGTCAAGTGTTTGCTACATTCAATACAATCCTGGCTGGCTCATATACCTTACTGTCTTTTTCTCCCTACAGCTGAGATCACCTGCAGGGTCAGCTTCTTATTTGAGTTTCCAAAACTAACCCTACCTTTAGGCAAGAAGCAAATTAAGAAGTCCTAGGCAACCCTCAGGTTGGAGCATCTTGTATGTTAATTAAGTGAACTTTGGAGTCTAACGGACTGTTACTTGAATATCATCTCATCCACTGCTAAGAATTGGGACTTTCTATTTAATATCTCTGAGCCTCAGTTTTCTCATCCACACGATGAGGATAATACCTATATCACTGAAATGTCATGAGGATTAAAAAACATTATGTATGTAGAACAGAGAATCATACATGTAAAAGGGCCTCAATAAATATTAGTTCTTTTTGTTAGTTCCCTTTTCTTCTTGTATGTTTCCCCCCTCTCTGACCAGTTATTATTACTTGTTGCTAGTGTCCTACATTCCTCTATCCAAAATGATTCAAGTGGCCAAGTAGTTACACAAAGAGTTTTCAGGACCATGGAGAGAGCTCACAGGACTTTCGTCCCAAAATAAATTAGTTCTGCTGTGCTTGGGGTTAGTCTGTTGTAAATATATTCTGAGGGCCTATATGGGTACTATATTAAGTTCACGAGAAGTAGCATAGAACAAAACAGACAAGCCTCAGAACGTGTGGTGTTTATGGTCTAGTGAAGAATAAATAGAAACTAAACAATTGGACCCCACCCCCCGAAGAAAGAAACTTAAGTACCAACTGGATAGGTATTATGAAGAAAAAAGTTCAAAGCCCTACAAGGGGAATCCTTACTAATCTTGGTGACTGGGAGAGCATTATCAGGAATGACTTTCCTGAAATGTGACATTTTTGCTGAAATACATGGAATGAATAACAAAGCACAGAGAATGACTGAAGAGACTTCCTGGAGCAGAATATTTTGAAGAACTTAAGAAAGGCCAGTATAATGATGGAAGACACGTGGATCTGGAACATTAATATTTTCATTTTACCTACTCTGTTTTTAATGTACATTAATTACAATATTTAAAATCCGGCCAAATAAATATTTGAGATCTCTTTAAATATTTTAAGATCTGGCCACACTGAGCTTGGGCATTTCTACATGAAGATAGATAACCCCTTCGCCAGATAGACAAAGCATGAACCCTCCAGTTTGCCACAGTCCCCATCTACCAGGTTCACTCATATTTGTTTTCTGCTCATCCCCTGTAGTCCTGTAAGTTTTAACTCTCTGATTTTTGTTTCTGCCTTACCCACAGATACAACCCTTATTTTGTACGTCAGTATGGAAAGCAGGTCATTGTCTTGCTTCTTATTGTTATGCCTTGCTAGCTATCCTCTCTAGAATATTTTTCAAGGCATTAGTGTTATCATTCCACATCTTTAGCATGAGGATCTCTGATCATGAATGGCTGCTACTCATGTTGCTACACTTCACCAACCTATTGGAAGAACCTTGATAAGTTTACTTGTTCTGCCAGATGTTTTCTTTGACCATCCACTCAGATACTCGTTTTTTGTCTCCTTGTGGACATGTTATTCAGTATTAGCTCAATATTAAACCAATCCCAGTCAACAGATATTGTCCCAGGCCTCAGACTCTTCCAGTCTTTTTTCATCTTTCATTCATTAGACATGGAGAAGTCATTTCTCAAGTTATGTCAGAAAGATTAGTTTCGAGAAGCACTTTTTAAAAAGCAATAACAAGATGTAAAAAAGGGATATGTTTCTGATAAACCCTCAATTAATTGGAACTCAAAACAGCCAGAGACCTCAATTAAAAATTTTTTGTACTTTACTTCTAAGGTAAAGACGCAAATAAAAGGAGGAAAAAGTTTCAAACACAAAGAGATACCTTTCCAGATTCAATGCTGTCTCCTGAACCTCTTTACCTCCACTTCTGAACTAATTTTCAGTGGGAATTAATATTCTTAATGGACATTACAAGAGGCACTACAAGATCCCAAGTCATAAAAGAAATGTACAATCATATGCAATGCATTTCTCACAAACTAAAAAAGGAAAGCTCCCAGCCTAGTGCCTTGTGCACAGTAATGGCCTAATATTTTATGAATAGAGTCAAATGCAGACTAGTATATCTTACGAGGTTGTAGCATTAAACTTAATCACAAAATTCACTTACCTACGATGCCCCTACCATCCCTAAAGCATTAGAGATTTTGTTGGACATTGAAAGGCTTCTATTGAAGATGTTAATAAGCAAGTGGATGTCACATAAATAGCATAATTTGTAGACGCTCGTTTAAAAAAAAGAAAGGTTGTCCAAGGGACTTCCCTTCAGAGATTGGTTGAAATCACTTCCTGTTCTGGCAGCAGCTGCACCATCTCCCTTGCTGTACATCTTGTTAGCATCCTACTCACAGCCTTTTTTCCTTTTTGCTAGTGTTAATGGTCCTTTTCCTAACAGCATCCAAGGAGAGGCCCAAACCCCATCAGCTTTCTGTCCCCTGGCCATTGTCATTTCAACTTGTATCACTGTAGTCTTTATCAATTTTCCCAGCAATCCTGAGGTAACTGTGCATTTCAGGATTCTGCTAACATTTGTCTCTTACTACAAAGAGCTTTAGGGAAAAAATTATTCCAAACGGCATAACGGATGTTTTAGTCACTAAATTTATTGGGAGTTTAAATTAAAATAAAAATGATATGCTTTGTACATGTATTTTTTTTTGTACTTAAGCCTTTAATGCCAGCTAAATAACAAAGGGGGCCATTAATGTAAAATTCAGCCTAAAGTCAATTGTATTACAAGCACTCTTAATGCTTGTACATTCTTAATGTAACAAGAAGTATGAAAGGCACTTAATTTGATACAGCTGTATGCAAATTTGCTTTAAACTGCTGAAGGTTAGAAACAGACATTATTTTAATCTTGAAAAATAAACCAGTGAGTGTCTAGCATTTGGGTCTGTTAAACTCATCTACTAATGATTCCCCCATTAAACCATAATAAAGTGTTTGAAAGTTGATCCAGCCCTTTGCACATGGTAAACAAAGAGACTAGAACTACAGCAAGCTCTGCCAAAAACCATCAAGAGGATTCTTGAATATATACATCCTCATGCAGCTGTCATTCACCCCTGCTGTATTATATATATATTTTGAGATAATTAAACAAACATATGTGACATTTATCTAAAAATCACAAATTTGCCTTCTGGGAATGTAGCACAATCCATAGTCTGATTCAGAAAGCAATTATTCAGCTGAAGGTGAATCAGGATTTTACAGATGAAAGAATGCAATATTCACAAATAAAAATGTGGGTCAAGGTTCAAAAGTTGCTTCCTCAAATGCTACAGGGAAGCATGCAAAATAATTCTTCATTATTATTTCCAGGCATACTACATTGTACTGTCTGTTGTTCTCAAGTAGAAAGCTAAAGTACACCTGCATGCATCTATAAACAAATTGTTTATTAAATGATGAATTGCATAGGTGGTTTTCTGAAATAAATTGTCAAAATCTCAATAGGAAAAAGAAAGTTAGAAATGGTCTCATAGACTGAATGAATCATTCCTTACTGGGTGTGTTTACTGTCCTTAAGCAAAATAACTGGAGTGTTGTGAAGATTGTTTAAATCCTGCCTTCTTAAAGTTTCATAATACCTTTAATTTTTTTTATAAACATAAGACATATCTTGAATTTTTAACTCCAAAATAAATATGCATCAAAATCAAACATGCTACTACAATGCCTACTATTATTATAATCCTTTTATTAAAATAAAATTCAAAGACATTTAAAAATAGTTATTTATTATTCTTGTCAGGTTTGTTCCCATGCTTAATCCAAAGCAAAAAACAAAAAACAAACAAACAGAAAACCAGGTCATTTATCTTTCATAGCAATCTCCATAAAAAGAACAAAAAGAGAAAAAAATGGAAGGGAACGAAAGAGAAAAATATTCAATTTATTCAACAAATATGTAATGATAGTCTATTATGTGTCAGGCATTATGTGAGATGCAAGGGATATAATGATGGGAAAGACAAGAGTCGTATCTTCACAGAGCTTTCAGTAGCATTTGAGGAGCTAGATATTAATTAGATAATGATACAGCATAATGCAAAAGTTACAATTAGAATGAATGCTAAAAAGTTTTCTATGAAAACTTATAATAGGAGGTTAGGTAAAATATCCTGAAGGAGTGAAAGTAGAACGAAGATTTAAAGATTAGCAGGAGTGAGGGGGAACATGAAGAGAGTGAGAAGTGCTCTCAGCAAAAGCACATGTGTAAAGGCCCTGTGGCTTGTTTGAAGATAGAAAAGTTAAAGAACTAGAAAAATGCCAATAAGCCGTGGAAATATATTGCTAAATGAAGCTGGAGAGGTAGTTCAAAGCCACCCCACACAAGGTCTTGTAGGTCATGTTTAAGGTCTGTTTCTTTATCCTAAGGGTAATGGGAATCTATTGAAGACTAATTTTAAGCAGAGATTTGACATCACCAAATATACATTTCAAAAGAGAAAGAAAGAGAATTTGGTCCATTCCCTGCCATGGGCCTCATCCTGCGTTCTCTGGTTCAGTTCTCCTCTCTCTCTTTGGCTCTGGTTCCTGCTGTCTGCACCACTATGCCCTGCTCTGAAGAGACCCCCGCCATCTCCCCCAGCAAGCAGTGCAGACTATGGAGGAGGTCAGATGCTATCCTCTTTTCCCGGCTCTGGGAGCAGCCATAGCCCTGATCTGTACAGTGCCTATGACCATGTAGTACCCATGGGGAGAGCCCTGTGAGTACAAACATTCAGATAAGCCTTCCTTCTGGGTGTTATGAATAGTAGCTCCACGTTCTGGCTTGGCTGTACGGCACTTCATAGATGTAGGTGCTGGTGTCCTAGATAAAGATTATAGAGGAAATGTTGGTGTTGTGCTATTTAATTTTGACAAAAAAAAGTTTAAGGTGAAAAATGGTGATAGAATTACACAGCTGATTTGTGAACGGATTTTTTATCCAGGAATAGAGAAAGTTCAAGTTTTGGATGTCATTGACAGGGATTCAGAAGATTTTGGTTCTACTGGAGAGAATTAAAATTTATGCCAAGAATGGAAAACATACTTTTTTCCTTAAAAATAATGCTTTCACTTAAAGTGTTTTTGGTGTTTGTGCTTCTGTAAACCTATTAAGCTTTAACTCCTAAAAACATTTGGTTTTCTTAAAGTCAAGGAAAGGGCACCTCTAGTGGGATCACACAGAAACTTTGTTGTGTTTTTCTAATTGATTGTTGTATGTAAATCTGCTTTGTTAATAAAAGCACTTTCTTTTTCAGTTCATTTTATGTATAAATGTACACCTATTGGAAAATATATATTATTTAATTCACTAAATGCTACACCTTCAACAATTTTGCTTTAATTGCTTTATAAACCATAAACAATATCTTTTATTCAATAAACTTGAATTCTTTCACAGATATAAATTATTGCAAGCTAAACTAAAAGATAATAAAAAAGGAGAAGTTAAAGTTAAAAACTAAAAAGGTAAGGAAAGTTTTCTCCCAAGATAAGGAACAAGACTAGGATTCCTGCTTTCACCGTAATAGTCAATATCATACTGAAAGTTCTAGCCAGAGCAATTTGGCAAGAAAAAGAAATAAAATATATCCAAATTAGAGAAGAAGAAGAAGAATTATCTCTCTTCATGTATGGTATGATCTTATGTATAGAAAAGCCCAAAGAATCCACAAAAAAGCAACTAGAGCTAATAAATGAATTCAGCAAAGTGGCGGGGTATAAGATCAACATGCAAAAATCAGTTGTGCTTCCATACACCAATAATGAATGATACAAAAAAGAAATCAAGAAAACAATTCCATTTACAATAATATATAAAGGAATAAAATATTTAGGAATAAATTTAGGCAAGGATGTAAAAGTCTTGTACACTGAAAACTACAAAACATTGTTGAAAGAAATTTTAAAAGGCCTAAATAAATGGAAAAATACCCCAGGATTGTGGATTAAAAAACAATATAGTTAAGATTTCAATACTACCCAAAGAGATTTTCAGGTTCAGCACAATCCTAATCAAAATTCCATCAGCTTTTTTGCAGAAATGGAAAAGCCAATCATTAAATTCATACGGAATGATAAGGGGACCTGAACCATGTTGCAAAAGTAGAAAAAATTTGGAGGACTTAAACTTCCCAATTTCAAAAGTTCCTACAAAGCCTCAGTAATCAAAATAATATGGTACTGGCATAAGTACAGAAAAACTGACCAATAGAACAGATTTGAGAGTTCAAAAATAAACCCTCACATTTAAAGCTCATTTAATTTTGACAAGATGTCAAGTTCATTCAATGGGAAAAGAATAATAGCTTTAACAAATGGAGCTGTGGAAACTGGATACACACATGAAAAGAAAGACACTGGACCCCTACTTCATACTATATATAAAAATTAACTCAAAATTGATCAATGACCTATATATAAGAGCTAAAACTATAAAACTCTTAGAAGAAAACATAGAGAGAAATCTTCAGGAAGTTGTATTGGAAATGGATTCCTAGATACGACACCAAAAGTTGGAGCAAAAAAAAGAAAAAAAACAGATAAATTGAAATTCATCAAAATTTAAAACAACTTTTGAGGATGAAAGAACATTATCAAGAAAGTGAAAAAACCTACAGAATGGGAGAAAATAGTTGCAAATCATATATGTGATAAGGGTTTAATATTCAGAATGTATAAAAATTCATACAAATTAAACAAAAGGACAAATAGTTCAATTAAATTGGGCAAAGGCCTTAAATAAACATTTCTCCAAGGAAGATATACAAATGGCCAATAAACACATGAAAAGATGCTTAACATCATTAGCCATGAAAGAAATGCAAATCAAAATCACAATGAGGGAAGCAGATGTGGCTCAACCACTTAGCACCCGCTTACCACATGGGCGGTCACGGGTTCAGGTCCTGATGCCTCCTAAAAGAAGACAAAACAGGCACCACCTCCCGCCACCACAAGGTAGATGCTGCAACCTGCTGCAAATGAGCTAGATGCCACCCCCGGCACAACAAGCAGATGCCACAAGCCAGCAGACGCCACAGCCTGTGGGGAACAGATGTGGCTCAGACCATTCAGCACTCACTACCTATGTGGGAGGTCCTAGGTTCGGTTCCCAGTGCCTCCTGGAGAAGGCAAACAAATAATCAACAGACAGATAAGAGAACCATCTGGGGGAGGGAGGCAATGAATAAAGGAAAATAAAATAAATAAGATAAATCTTTGGGAAAAAAAAAAAAAGAGCACATCTGCCTTTGCACTGCAACAAATTTTAAAAATATGTGCTTTTTTTTAAATCACAATGAGATCCCACTTCTTACCCACTAGGATGGCTATAATTTTAAAAATAAAAGTAAATAACAAATGTTGGTTAGGGTGCAGAGAATTGGTAACACTTGTACATTGTTGGTGGGAATGTAAGTGGTGAAGCCACTGTGGAAAACAGGTGGGCAGTTCCTCAGAAATTTAAATATAAAATTACCATATGAATGACCCAGCAATTCCACTTCCAGGAATATATCCAAAAGAATTGAAAACAGGTACTCAGTTTGTTACTTGTACATCAGTGTTCATCGCAGCATTATTCACAATAGCCAAAAGGTGGAAGAAACTCAAGTATCCATCAATAGATAAATGGATAAACAAAATGTAGTCTGTCCATACAGTGGAATATTATCTTCCCATAGAAAGGAGTGAAGTTCTGAAAATGCTCTAGTACATGGATGAACCTTGAAGACATCACGTTGAGTGAAATAATCCAGACACAAAAGTACAAATATTGTATTAGTCCACTTATATAAAATATCTAAAATATGTAAATTCATAGATACAGAAATTAGATTACAGGTTACCAAGGGCCAGAGGAAATATTGGAAGGGGAATGGTGAGTTACTCCTTAATGGGTGTAGAGTTTCCTTTCGGGAAATTTTTGGTGTGATGAAAATGACTTGGTAATGTATGATGTTGTTGGTAGCAAATATTGTGAACATAATTAATATCATTGAATTGTACACATGAAAATGACTAAAATGGGAAATTCTGTGTTATATATATATATATGTTAACACAATAAAAATTTTTAAGTATATGTCTGCTGTAGTGAGGAGAAAAGATTGAAAGAGGATAAGAGTAAATTTTAAATTGCCCGTTAGGACTTTTTTCCAGATGAGAGAGAATGGTAACTTGGACTAGATTGCTAGAGTTAAGATGAAGAGAGGTGGCTGTATGAGAGAAATAATTCAGAAGTAACATTGATAGTAGTTAGTGACAAACTGCATATGGGGGCCAGGTTTTTGGCAGATAATTAGATAGACTGTGGTACCATTCATTCAGAATGAAAAAACTAAAATAGGACTATATATGAGTGGTGCAAGGGAGAAAACAATGCTGTGTTTTAGACATGTTGAGCTTGAAGTGCTTTTGAAACATTCCAGGCAAAAATGTCAACTCAAGAATAATCAATTAAAGGTATATATATTTCTCTCTTCTACCTCTAAAAAATATTAATTATTTGATGACCACACAAATTAACTTTTCTATTCTATATAAATAGTGTCAGGCATATTTGGAGATGTTATATGATAAAAATATAGTCATTGGTTTCCTACAAGTTCCTCAGAGTTCAGTTTTTTTTAATCCAACTTTTAAATTAACTTATTTGAAACACCTCCATTCCCTACATCAGAATTGTAGAAAAGATGGTATAAAAAATAAAAGAGGCCAGGCTAAAAGAGAAAAAATTATGAAGACTGGAAAAGAGTAGTTAACCAGAAGGCTTAGCAGGAGATATGTGAGCCAGTTGCTTGAATTTCTCTCAAAATCACAGGAAAGGGTAAGCAGTAGTAGAAAGCACACTCTCTTTCACACTCCTAGACTTGACTGTTAGTGACAACAACAGATTTCAAGTACATTTGCTGAATTATTAACTAAGAAACTGAAATACACAGTCTATGCTGCATATCAAAAAATGTAACAAGCACAGTAGTTTAAACGAGATAGAAGTTTCTCTCCAATGCAATTGTCCCTCGGAGACAGTTCAGGGATGGTAGTACAGCTCGGGACCACAAGGTCTGTCAGAAATGCAGGCCAATTCTATTTCAATGCTCTGCTCTCCTCAAATCATGGCTCTTACCTTATAATCTAGGATAACTATTTCAGCCAATGGGAATGGAGAGAGAGGCAAGTGGAGCACAGGCCCATTACCTTAAAGGCATGATCCAAAACTGGAGTACAGTATTTTTGTTTACATCCTTTTGGCCAGAACTTGATCCTATGACCACATTAAGCTGCAAAAGAGACTGACAAAATATAGTCCTCAGTTAGGTATATATATGTGCACAGCTAAATTTTTTGGACAAGCAGCAACTTTAGCCACGGTCAGTATTCCAGATGATTCTGTTCCAAGTCGCTTAATGCATTCATTCAATAGGAAAGATTGAAGAAGACAAGTAAGACCAACTCAGTCCCTGACTTCATAAGCTTAAAGTCTAATGATGGTGGGTGATAAATTCACCAGACCACATGGGAAGCACATCTAACTTAATATTCAGGTAGGGGATTCAGAAAAAGTTTCATGAATCTTGCTCTGAAGAATGAGTAGGGTATTCTAAGGCAAAGAGAATGGGAAAGAGTACTTTTGGCACAATATATAGTGTGTGCCAAAGCCTAAAAGTTAAAGAAAGTATGGCAAGTTGAAGAAATTGACATGACTTCTGTATAGCTAGAGAATAAAATTTGTGGAAAATAAAGAGATATTAAACTTATACATATTACTTTTTAGTCTCATATTTTATTTACTCAAATAACATTGAAAATATTAGTGGACAATAAATGCAGTAATTTTAATATAAAATTTACTTATTCATATATATTAATTAGCTGCTAAGGATGTCATACAATAAAAGATAGTTAATGGAAATAGCGAGTAATAAAAAAGCTTTGCGGAGAATGAACAAATCTCTGAAAATAATCTTTCATAAAGAAATAAAAAATAAAGGATAATCTTATTATTGATAGAAGCTCGAGAAGAGAAAATAAAGAAAACTGTCAGGGAAGGATTAATCCAAAACAACACAAGAAATTTTCCAGCACAGAGGAATATGATTCTCTCTACTGAAAGGAGCTTGTTACTCCACTACATACCAATAAATTTTAAAAATATTGTTACACATGTGAATAAATTCTTTAAAAACATTAAAGTCACAAACAATGGATTTTGAATGTATATGACATCAGATTTCTCTTCATCGACATTGGGACTTAGAAAATAGCAATACACTGTCTAAAATTTTAGGGAAAATTATTTCCAACTAGAATCCTATATCCAGTCTAACTAATGATCGAGTGTGCAAAAAAATAAAGGCATTTTTAGACAGGCACATTCTCAAAATATTTATTCCTTTGAACCTTTTCTCAAGAAGCTAATGGAGAATGTGTTCCAACAAAAAGAGGGTACGAATCAAGGCTGGGGTGAATATGAGATTCAGAATCAGAAGACTTAAACACAGAAGAGAAGTTATGTATTGGTAAGCATTTTATAGAGATTTTGTACAAACGGAGAGATTTGGCCAGAGGTTCACAGAAATTAAATGAAAAAGTAAGACAATTATTAACTTCAGGAAAAACAAAAAGTTATACAATAAAGGAAATGTAATCATAGGCTATTACTTGGTTTAAAGTGAAAAATAATTATCTATTAAAAATAATAAGAGCAATAATTACATAGTAAAAGTAATGAGAGAAAAAAATGTGAAATTTAGATCAATTGAAGGGTGAATAGATAGACAGTGTTTGGTCTCATCCGGCCAGATGAGCAAGGACCCCATCTTTCTGAAATTACATGGCTGTCAGAGCAATGACCAACACCCATACACCTGCTTCCCTGTGTGATAAACTATGCCTGGAGCACTGACAAACCATGATCTTCTACCTCCCCTTGCTTGGAATCAGGAGTCTTTCCTTTTATCCCTACTAGAATCTTGGGTGATGGAGGATTTCGTTAAAGCTTTCTCTACCTACATTCTGTGAGATTGTCTCCACCTATGTGTAAAAACGATGCTTACTTAGGGGAAAGGACATGCTACATTACAGAATGAAGGAAAATTTGTCCCTAATTAGACCAATGCAGAAGCTAACACTTGGCTGACTCTCCAGGACTTAGTATTTCTTGTCCAAGAAGAAATGGACCAACCCTCACAGGAAGAGCAGGCAAGGTGAGGGAGGAGCAAAAATGTTGAAGGACCAAGAAGGAGAAGAGCTTGAGGAAACAGGTCTGATGTAGGCTGTAGTTACAGGTGTGCCTGTACAGGTGTCCAGAGAGCAGAATTAACTCTCAAAACCCTAACACCTTAAGGTTGACTGTATGAGTTGGATTACATCACTCACACCTGGAAGAAAAAAGTAGGGGTACCTTCTACTGGATTCTGTGTCCAGCTTATTTTCTTACTTACATGCTCTTCCTTCCTCCCCAATATGAGATATCTGGGTTAGACAACCCATTTTTCAGGTTCCCAATTAAGTCTCACCTTTTCCAAAATACCTTCCAACTATTTATAGTTTTCACAGATCTACCAGTCTGTACCCTTACTCTAGCAGTTCATTCTGCACTAATCAGGATATCTCCACTCAAATATATTATGAATGACTGAGGTTTTTTTAAAAAATTCTTATGTTTCTGCATTTCCCACAACCATTAGCACAAAACTAATGCCTTGAGTGCACTGGGAAAATATTTTATTCTTATAGTTTGATATTAGTACACTTACACAGCAACCTACCACATGCCTATTAATGTAATGCTATCCAGTGTAAAAGATATCAACCTATCATCATGAGAAATTTCTAATATTTCTGATGGTAACTTTTAAATTAATTTTTAAATGATTAAACTTTCCAAGAATGTTGTGAGCCAGTTGTTAAACACAGTCTATATTAAAAAAATAATTTGTATATTACAATAAAATTAATTATATTAAAATAAAAGTAAAATAGTCAAAGCTCATTACTTCCTAATTATTTTACTACATTTTACTATTTTCTTGCTCGTGGGGTTATTTGCATCTACCATATCTGTATGGTGAAAATATTATATAATTTTGTGCTATGGGTCATCTCTTCCCAACTCTGCCTTAAGTTATACCGTGTTGGTATCTTCAAATTGACTAAGTCAAGAGTGTTTATGTGATAGAATTGAAAAACGCTACAAAACCAGCCTCAATGTTTTGTTGATTTTTGTTGTCTACTCTGTTTAATGCAGGTTAAGCTTAAAAGTATGTCATTTCTATAGACATTGCATTGTGTATAGTTCAAGAAATTGAAGAAATACTCTTCTAATATTCGAAAATTATTATCCTATTCAGTAAAGAAGTCACAACATTAACAAGTGAGTTCTAAAATACGTCTTCATAGGTTCATTTTTCACTTAACATAAACAAAAATGTAAAACCACATTCATGTTAGAACTATATTGATCATGAATTGGAGCCGTGGTTTTTCTACAGATAAAAGAGGTTAGCAAAATTTCAGAAAGCGCTCTGTGAGAATCAATTGGTTATAAGAAATGTATAATAAAGAATATTGTATAGATCATCATTTTAAAATTATGTACTGCCTATTATTCTTTACATCAATTAAGTTTACAATAAACTTATTTTTATTCATGTATCTACACATTTCTTTGTGGAACCCATTGTTAAACATTTACCAGTAGTGACTACCTAGCATAAATATTTACAATGCAAATTCCCAGACCTCAATCCTTCAGAGTCTAAATTAGTGGATCTGGGGTGAGGCCCTGTGATCTTTTTGAACATTTTTCCTACACTGGAAACCTTAGGTTTGATTAGGGAAGAAGAGGAAAATAAATAAAGCATGTCTCTTCTGAATTCAGAAGAGTTCTGGTTGTCAACTGATGTTTTCTTTAAGAAAACTCCTACAAATAAAAAGGATTACATTCTATTGTTGAGGAAGGAAAACAACCTATGTTCATAATTCTACACTGGGTATTACACAAAATAAATCTCTTCTGTAATTAAAACTAAGTTTTCCTAGGGGAGCTGGTGTAGCTTGGTGGTTGAGTGCCTGCTCCTCATGTATGAGGTCCCAATCCCCAGTGCCTCCAAAAAAAAAAAAAACTAAGTTTTCCTTAAAATTACTTATTTTCGGAATAATCATTTAACATTTTCATTATATTCAATGAAATGAGAAGGCATTTCAAAATGATTCAAGAAATATAGATTTCAATTTCTTCTAGCAAACAAGTACTAGTGAAAACAGTCTTCAACCATAAGGGGAAGACTTGTCTTATGGAATGTTGCACGGAAGTGTTCTCTATTTGGAATCTCATTCTAACTTGTACCACTAAAACTTATAAATTCTATTTTTGTACTTATTCCTTTAATATTTTATCAACATTTCCACCACACAGTTGACACGTATTTTGAAACTTTTCTCCCCTGGTGTCATGATATGGTCTCCCTTTATTATGTCACCATCTAAATGATTTCGTCTTATAGACATGGGTTCTGAAAACATAGTTTTAAGCCAAACAACTTGTTTTTTCTACTGAGACTACATTAAACATCTAGTTACAGATTCTGTTCAATTCTGTTAATCACTTTTAATTTGTGTACATACAATCCATTGTGATGTTATTTGTTTAATTATCAATAGTCCCTGCATATAAACTTCAGGAGAGGAAGACCAGGTGAAACATCAAAATAGATCAAGAAAAGTATTCGTACACTGTTTTCAGAATTGTTAGTACGTAGAGATGCTTAGTAACTCACTATTCAATTCCCCCTAAAAAAATAATACAGCACACACTACACTTCTATAACCCATTTTATACATTAGCTGTCCCCATGCACTGCACATTGAGACATATCCAAGTTACTTAGATGGCTATAACATAGTGACCTCGTTAGGATTAACTGTGGTTGCCTTCAAAAGGCTGTTTTTTGCATTTTCCAACATATTTCAAAGTGAAAAGAAACTTTTGATATCAATTGAGAGGGAGAAATGAATGGCTTCCGACAACATTAAGCAAATCCTATTTTCTAGACATCCTCATTTCTGGGAACCTATGGAAATCAAGATATGATAAATCTTCACATAGTGGAAACCAAACAGGTTCATCACTTTTTCTGCTCTTAATATCTAATTCAAAAGTAAACAGCTATATTCACAGCAGGGCTTAGCAGATAAATTAATTCAAAGCCCTTAGAAACCTTACAATAACTAGAATTAAACTTTCCTTGTCAGGGACTTAGCCATGGTAAAATTTTAAATTAAAAATGTCTTTTTGAAAGTTTTGAAATTAATAACCAATTCATTTGTGACACAAGAGACAATTTAAGTTTTTCTAATTGCATAAGCAAAGTTAAACCATTTGAAATATTTTTTCTGAATGTCTTAAATGTTAAAGAATCGCTTAAAATTAAAAGTCCTGTGTTTTGCACTTTTGATAAGCTGTTATTATCTTGATCATAATATATATCCCATCATAAAATGTTTAATATAATAAAATAATTTCCCTTTTATTTATTTTGTTACAAACTCTTTAATACACAATTAAGCACATATAATAACAAGTATGGCTAAACATCTGTAAGTAGGATAATTATTTGGAACCTTATATATATTTAGAAACTAGGAGTTTTTTTTTCCTTAGTCTTATAAATTGATGAGTCACTTCCTCAATGTTAATTACTTACAGCATAAGTACAAAGAAAAATCATCAAAATAATTTGCTAAAATTAATCTTTTGGATTTTATTCTCCTATTTGCTAGAAAAAGGACTTTTGGAAATTCACACACATAGAAAGCTCACCACATATTATAATTAATGAAAAATGTTTTTAATGTGCATTATCCAATGTCACATTTTTCACATGATAAGAATATGTAAGTTTTTTCAACTCATTGTTTAATATTTAGAATGTAATTTTAGAAATATATTTAAAATTATTTTGGATCAAATGAAGGTGTCTTTCCTATTCTTACGGCTGCCAAGCCCATGATTTACACACAGTTTAATTATTCAGACGTTTATTATGTTCTACATAATGAAATTTGGACCCTCATATTTTCTTCCTACATGCTCAATGCAGGCTGCAATTATAGCCACAGATATCTGTTTATTTGATGAATTTTGCTTCTTCTGCATAGTTTGATAAATATGGAAATAAGTCAAAACCTACTTTATATACAGTAATTAAAGTGAAAAATCTAGTCATGATGCAAATCCTTAATTGGACTCCAGGAGAGATATGCAGAATTTCTCTTTAATAATATGGGATGACTGGGGACAGAAAAACAAAGCACACTAAAATATGGTTTAGAAGCACAATTAATCACAAAACAGAAAACAACCAATTTAGCATAGCTCATTCAGTGACTCTCATGGCTCAGGTAATGTTCTTTTAATCATCTGGCTCTAATATTAAGGTTGTGTCATGTGCATCGAAAATAAAACACAATAAATATGGTGATCTTCAGTGTGAAACATGTTTTGTTTTTTTTTTTTTGGTCTAATTTGTAAACAGAGCCTTTTCACAATAAAGTGCACAGCCAACTTAATGACATGTAAGTGAGTGATCAAAGCAGGACAAAATGGTCTTAACTGTATTCTTTAAATATATTAATTCATTAGGGATATAAACCTTCAGAGCTCATGATAATTTGTTAGTTCTTGTGCAAATTTTTTTTGGCCTTAATAAAGTAGAAAGACCAGTCAAAATATGTTTTAAGTTTATGACAACATAAAGGATACACTTGTTAAGCAAAATTAAATTAATGTACCCTGGGATGGTGCCGATGTGGGTGGAAAACAAATTGTAAAGTCATCTAAGTACTCTAAGACTCTAAGTATTTGTTTTCATGTGCAATACATATATTCCTCTAATCAGCTAAAAATGAGCCATCGTTGTGCCTTAAATTGATTGTAAAGGTATTATTCTCCATACAGATTTTTGTAATATCTCATTAAGGGAATAATTATATAAGCAGGCTTTAACCAGAAAAAGGTAGTTTTATTGTGCTACTTTGTTTAAATAGAAATTTCATTATTCTCTTCTGCAGAAAATGCCTCAGCCCCATGCTAAGCAAGCAAGAGTACTGCTTTAGGATTTGGAAAGGGTCCTTCTTCAAAGTTACCCTGAATTGCCCAAATATACCAAAAAAGCCCATGTGTTTATGCCCTGAGAGGAGCCAAAAAAGAGGCTTATGGCACCACGCCTCATAGGCACTCAATGACTTTATCACAAGGATCACTTTTCTCTTCCCCAGATGTATCCACCAGGAGAGAACACGATGGCAGCCTCCATGCTGAGAGCAGCTGAAATCAGAGAGTCTTGATGTCCAGTATTCAAATCACTGCAGAACTCTTTCTAACCCAGGATGCCTATGTTCCCAAACAGATGAAAGGAACTAAAGACAACTGAGTTTCAAGGGAGTCTTCTCCTGGCATCCCACAATGACCTGACATCTCTATGAGGCACCTGCCGTAAAACTTAAAGGCTGGATGGACGCTGCCCTTTGATGTCTCTTAAAGACAGCCAGCCGGCCTTTGATGTGGTCCTACGGCACACATTTTAGTTTGCAAACTGGAGCGTGGTTTAATAGCAATCAATTTCTACACCCAATCAAGGTAATATTGATGTTGCTCACCTTTAGAACGTGGGTTTTCAACCAAGGAAGTGGAAAATGTATTTTGCTTTGATAGATAGATGAAACATATGTAACTTTATTTGTAATTGACCTGATATTTTAAATATCCAAATTTATACTGGAAAATAAATTTATTGTATAAATTTTATATTGGCTGGCAACTTTTCTTCTGGAATAATAATAAATAATAATAATATGGTCCTAGCCCTTTCAGATAATTAGAGCAGATTTAGAAGTAAATATGCTGTTTTTACCTACTAGTTACTCAATACACTTTCAGAAATATTTAAAAGATTGAAACATGCTTTCTTATTTACTATAGTCTTTGGTTCTCTACTTTCCATTATAATTGGGACTCTATGTTTAACAAAGAGATTATTTACATTATTTTCTCCCTTAATTTCCCATGTTCCAATGCCAAATGGTCTTAATCTCAAATTGAATAAAGGCACTCAATTCCTATCCATACCTTTAGACAAATTAATGATTTACACTTTTCTGCAGTTCAAGTTTAACATGATCACATACTTGGACTTTTCTCAAGTGGTCCAAAGAAAAAAAAATAGAAGACATGATGTCTCTCAGTAGACCTGGCAAGGAAAGTTCTAACTGCCTTAGATGGCTGTTTTCAGGTGAACTCGATCCATTTTCATCTTATCAGGTAAAATTAAAACTACAATCCATTGGAAAAGTATATCTACATTATTTAGGCAGTAATCAAATAATACAGGGTAATTGCCTGGTAATTAGTGCTTTAATTCATTTGCTATTTCAAAAGAAAATATTTCAATGGTCTCCTGGTGTAGAAATTGCTTTATTACTAAGAAAGTCTAATATGGGCTTAATTTTAAGGTGTGTCATGTAGAATTGTCTTTAAATTTCATAATATTTGTAATATAATAGAACTATAAATTGCTATAGCTTCTTACTACCAAGGTGAAATCATGTCCCTTAAAACTGAAAAATTTTAGCCTACAGTAGTACATCCTTTTAGAGAGACATTTATTTGGGAAATTATTACAAACAGATTTGTACATCTGCATTTCACTAACAGGTTTGTATTTCTATAACAAAAATTCTTTTTAAAAAAACTTGTTGCTCTATCCACCAGAGTGGTTGTATTATTTGTCATTCAACATCTCTTTCTTAAGTGTCTACATGGAGCATAGCCTTATGCTATTTGAATTATTTAACATTTTAAAAGATTATGTCATCCTTTTAAAAGTCAAATAGATTATTGCTATTGTTGCCAAAAATAAGGGAAAGAAGGAAGGAAGGGGGGAAAGGAGGAAGGGAGGGAGGGAAGAAAGGAAAGCAAGGATATCACCAAAACAATGTTTTCTGGTGTTGAAAAATTATATTGGCATTCCAATATAAAAAGAGCCTCAGCTTCTCATTAGAAATACACAGGTTTAACATCATGTATAAAGCCATTTTTGATCTTGTGAAGCCTCAAAAATGCCTATAATTTATTATTGCTCTCGAAAAATAAATTTTAGAGAAATCAACAAAGAATGTTAAATTCTAAATGTGTTGCTTTAAGAAAAAAATGCATTATTTATCTAATAATCCTTTATCGTTTAAAACATCTTGCTTTCAAAATATCTAAAAAAGAATATATAAAACTATTTAGCATATAGCTAGCATATAAACTATAACAATTATTTATAGCTCAACATGTTATATGTCAGCCAACCTTAACCAATAAAATAGCTTTTACTCCTTTATCAGATTACAAATGCATATGACAATGCCAAGCTTTAAAAGACAGACAAATGTGCTCCAAAAAGGATAAAAACAGAGAAACCTCATAGTTTCACAATGTGAAAATAAAAAAGCATTGTTGTTCTCTGAAGGTCTATGTTTACAAAAGGCAAAACATGTATGGCTTTCTCTTTTTCCTCAACGATCCACAATGTGGGTATTTAGTAACTAATCTGTTAATCGTTTCATAATTTTCCAAAGCTATGCTTTGAAAAAAAAACTCAAGACTGCTTTGTCACTTTTTCCCAAAATATTAAAAACTTTGAAAGCAGAAAGTTGAATTTGACATTTCTATTTCTCTTTCTTATTTTATCATTTGAGTACACAAATTGAAAAAAAATACTGTTCACTTGCTCATCATAGGATTACAATTCCACTGTCAGCAGTACTTCCCTTTTGAAGAGAGACACTGTTAAAACTGGAAATATCTGTCCTAAATCTTATGTAGACCATTTCACAAAATGTTCAACACCCAAGTATAATAATCAAGGTGGTGCGCCCTCTCTCTTAAAAGTATATTTTATAGTTCTGAGGTGAAGTGTAAGTAATTTCAAGCCACATAATTTCAACCATTGTTTCAGAAACACATATTTCTCAGCCTAAAGATGCCATTATAAAGTATTTTTCTGTGCAGCTAAATTGTTTATTACTTCGGGATGTAATATACACGTTATGAGCATGAAGTGATTAAAATTTCCTCCTCCCATCCTACAAACCAACAAGCAAACACTCCCCTTGTACTCATAAATCTGCTCTGGAGAGAATAATAATAAAACTAGCATACCTTCCATGACACTTGCAATGTGCCAAATAGTGTCCTAAGGGCATAAGACACCAACTCATTTCATTCTCACTCATCTTTACACCACTCATTTCAAATTTGTGCAGTCAGTGAGATTATTAGCCATATATTACAGAGGAGAAACTGAGGCACAGAAAAGTTACCTTACCCTAGATCACACAGTCAATAAGCCATAGCACCATTGAGACAGTACTTATTTAGCTTCCTGGGTCAGAGAAACACACAGCCTTCCAAGTAGCCCTTCAGGCAACCAGCCTTTTATGGCTAATCTTCCTAAAGAAAGGAGATAGACCTTGACACCATGGAAAGGAGAAGGGAGAGCCAAGAAAAAATGGCCATTGAAATCAGATTAAGGGGCACCTAGCTTCCTATTCTGTGGGATGGCCTAAGAACCATCCTTTTTAAAGGAAAACAGTCAAAGAGCTTGAATCCTCCATGTTATGAGAGCTCCCTTCCAACCACAGGTGATATTGTGAATGAAGAGAGGGCACATGCAGTGGGTCACCCAAAAGAGGTAAGCACTGAAATATTAGGCCAATTCAATGTAAAACCCCAAAGTGAGGGAGAGCAGGAAAAGCTGGAGTGCAGTGGACAAGAAGCAGCAGAGTAGGAACTGCCCAGAGTGGACAGCAGCATGACAGAGACATTGTGTAAGAGGAAAAAACATTCGACCAAGGGAAGGAGAAGGAAATGAACATGTAAAGATTTGCAGTGAGGACAACCATGCCTCAGTCTTTGAACATTAATCTAAAGGAGTGGGAAACTGTAAAATCCAAACTAAAAACCCACAGGAGGGCAAATGAGGATGAAAGGAAACAAAAGCACATGAAAGCAGCTGATGGAGAGCACAGAATAAGACAAAAACTTAGCCATCCTAAGAAAACAATTACCAGTTCCCCAAGTGAGGACGGGTAATGTGGTCAGAGAAAGGGCCGCCTTGGCACAGTCTATAATTAATTGCAATGTTTGATTTCATATTTAGTAAATGGAGTTAAGAGTTTTTCCACAGAGCCATTAGAGTGTTCTCTAGACAATCCCTTTTTAATTACAAGTTTAAGAACCTTCATAAGGAGTTTGTCATGTTCAAATAGCTAACTAAATACTAGTGAATCCTAATAAAACACTGGTCACTGGCTAAGTGTGCCATAGAGATGACCTAAGCAGGCATGAGGAAGGGTGAAAGAGGCCAAGCAGTGCAAAGGCCCTGGGTGTTTTATGGCCGTGTAGACGAAATCACCGAAAATTTCATCCTTCTATTTTATTGACCATTGTGTATTAGATTACCTGATGTGTGCTCTAAGATATAGCTTAATTGTCACTATGCAGGTTCCAATTAAGTAAACCATTTTCGACATTGAGGTGAGGCTATTGTTTGGGATGGAAGTCCTTTGACCATTTTCTTTCCCCCTACTTAACCATGTCTTTTTGTCTCTCTTTCAGGTTTCTCTTTCTCAAGCCCTTTATGTTTTTCTTATCTCTAAGGATCATTCTTCTTCACATCAAACTGACAACTGCCCATTCTGCTGACCTGTGTCAATCAAAATCTACTTTTCCACCTTAAATTCTGAAATTGAGTGATTAAATTCTATAATGGAATGATAGTATACAGTCCCTTACTGTACAGTAAAATATTAGAGTCTCTCTCACTCTGAAACTATTTTAACCTACTTTATGTTTCGTAATTATTATTCTAAAAGCTCTAAACATATATAGGAAAAGAGTTTCAGTTTTTCTTCCTAGGTGAAAAGTGTATAGGGAGGCATTCAGTATATCCACTGAATAGAAATCAGTTCATTTGAAAATCTATTTGTGTCCTATCCAATTATAGCATAAGATATTATGATATGAAGTATCTCTCGTATTATACAAATCCTCCTGTTTTAGAAAATGCAAACTGACAGAAATTAATACAAATAAAAAGCACCATCTCTTTAAAATTCATTATATTTGCATTCCACCCCCATGTAGTCCCCATTATCTCTTTTTTTAAAGTTGATGCCTGTAGCCCTATTCTCATTTTTCCAATTTTTATGAAGTTTTTATTTCTTGCAATTACATATGTTGCCAATATTTTAGTTGCCCCCAACTTTTTCCAGTAAAGGGCAAAAATGTCATAGTCACATTATGTTGTTTTTGTTGCATTAGACAATATAGCTAATGTCCTTTGTCTAAACTGTTCTTCATTATCCCCTGTTTTTTTGTGGGTTTTTTTGCATTATTGTTTTCTTAACACTACATCTCCTTCTCTTGTATATCTAATGTGTTAATATTATTTTCTGGCACTCTCATTATTTCTACACTACCCAGAATAAGCAATGTATATTCCATTATTTTCTAAATTGCTTTTAAACTATTTTTAGGAAACTGAATAATTAGATGACTGTAATGCGTGACTATGAATTTTCTTTTTAAATGACCAGGGCAAATCAGTGTAAATATGGAAATTATACATACATTAGTGGAAATTAAAATATTTCAAAAACTATAGGTTTTTAAATTCTAAGAAAAATGAGTCAAAATATATATTTAAATACAAAACCAAAATGGCATGTTCTGTTTTGCTTAGAGAAATATTTTTTAAACATGAAACTTGGAGAATTAAGAATTTTTAATGAAATAAGCCTTAAATTCATAATCTCTTCCTTTTTCTATTTTGTTCTGCTATTTTTGGAGTAGAAAGAGCCAATAATCAAGAATGATGAAATTTTTAAAAAGTAATTATTTGTGATTGTTAATGTGGTTTTTATCTAGGTCAGAAAAAAACGAAAAATATTTTAGGAATTAAACTCCCAGTCTGTATTTACCATTTAAATAACAAAATTATCAATAAATGTATGAAGCAGATATAATGCTCTTTTTGTATATTTGTTAATTACAAAAATATTACTTAAAATGTCTGCTAGTTTTATATGGCCTCCAAATTCAAACTATTAAACTATTAGGTGAGTTTTGTCCATTTTCAAAAGGGAGAAATGGAGTGATGGGAGAAATGATAATCATGAATAAGAGATAAATTTTGTACAAGGTGATTTGTAATTAACTGAGAAATAGAACAATATCCTAATACTTAACGTCTTGTTTTTGTTGGAAACTTATATCCTGAGTGAAATATTAGCAATTCATGAATAATATTAACATCATGGCTAAAAACTAACCTTCAGGTTGCATCTAAGAGAAATATCTATACATAGAAATATTTTCAGTTGCAGCCAGAATAATTACGAGGAAAGGTTGTGCTTAATCTGGTTTTACCAAACACAGATATTTTTCTGTGCCCACGCGCAAAAATGACAGACAGGAACCTAGAGCATCCTCAGGTGTGTTCTCTGAAGCTTGGTAAATGTAACACTTTCAAAAGGCCCAGACCACAAACTCAAAACTAAAACTTATAGACAATCAGTGTCGACTGAAGTAAATTCAAAAAGGATGAGGGAAGAGAGCAAGAAATCCATTTTACAAATTAAAATCAACTTCTCAAGTAGAACCAGTGTCACCAATATGGCAATTCCCTTTGGCTTGATCACGGAATTGTATTATTAGAATAAAAATATGATTCCCAGAGCAAACGTGCCTGCCGTTAGGAGACTAACATTTCACAGAGGAACAATAGTTGGTTTGCTGCTAAAGCTGGTTTTTGACAAATGCCATAATATAATGGATTGTCTTAGAATATGGATGTATTTGAATGGAGGAGGTTCTGAAACACAGCTAGTTAGGTATTTCAGTATGTAATATTTGAAAAACTCAGCTAATGTTAGAAGTAATTAAGATATCTCCATTTCGCTAGAGGAGTTTGCAGAGAAACACTTTTTCTAGGCAAGCTTAAGGAGGAAGGAATCTGTTTTGAAACAGGAATGTTAGGTGTTCTGAATACAGAGAGGTCACCCTCCTACTGTTTGAAACTGCAGCAACTGGAAAACCTGGGAAAGAGGTTGCCAGTCGCTACCCAAAGTAGCCAGCCTACTGGTGAAAGAATGGCCCCATGCCAAAAGCTTTTAAAGTCACATATACCCAATTTCCAATGAAATTGTTTTTGTTGATGTGCCAGTCTAAATTATTATGGCAAATCTAACAGATAAATACTTATGAGAACCATTTCTATGAAATCTACACACAGCATTCTCATCCCTGGCTTTGGAAACAGCTATGACTACAATCTCTTACCTCAATGTTTAAAATGCAGCTGTTTGGAGTAGTTGCCAAAATCCCATGGTTAGGTTTATATAGTGAGAAATAAACTATACAAGCCGTAAGTAATTCAGTGAGAAGAAGGCACACTTCCAGACTTTATTTTATCATGCCTATTGCTGAATTCTTATTTTTCATATTACTTTAAATGAAAACCTCACAAGAACACTTTCTCCATCTATTTCTTCCTACTTTATGGGAAATGATAGTAAAACAGGTATATTAAATGACAGTTCTTTGATTTAATGATTTTGTTTACAGCATTAATGAGCTATTAAGCAGAGATTGGAGCTGAAAGGAAGAGTTGTTGAGATTGTTAAAAACGAGACTACATGCTTGTCTGTGAGACTTTAAGTTGATGAAGATATCGATTCATACATTATTTTTCTGCACCAGGGATACTTGAAAAGAGGAATGGATTTGAGGAGGTAAGAAAGGAATGGGAGTGGGAAAGAGATAAGATTCTTGATGGCATGAAGAAAATCCAAAAGATCAATTAATAGTTCACCCCCTCCCCACAGGGAGATGAAATAGATGAGGAGGAGAATTCTTCACAGAAGTGAAAAATCAGAGGATGGTAAAGGCTTTATTTACTTTACCACATCACCCAAAATTAGTAAATATTGCCCATGCCCCCAACAACCAGATACATTTGGTAAAAATACACAAAACATTTCATATTTTACAGGTTTTAGTCTGACCTATACATCCCAACACATTCTCTCTAAACCATTTAAAGAAGAGATAGTGTTCCATCTAGGTAGTTATTAACCTTTACTTATTTTACCATAATTCGCCTTTTTGCCCAAATTTTCCATTTTTTGCCCATACTAAATCTCTTTTCCGTACTTATTAAATCTCTTTCATTGCTAATGTACTCACTTCCTACAATTTGCACTACATTACCCCAAATTTGTCCTCACTCTGCAGAAGTGCTGCATGAAGACTCTCATTGTTTGCCAAGAAATTAACTCTCAAGAACAGGCAGAGGTTCCTATACAAGTGCTAATGAGTGCTTGGCTCCCACACAGCAATCTCGCCACTGCAGCTCCCACACAACAGTGTTAATAAGTATTTAACACCTTTAGGGAAGCTTCCTGGGCTGGGGAACAAAGCACTAGTAGGATGATGTTCAGATCCTCAACCCCAGCCCCTGGCATGTATTTTAGAATCACCCAGAGCACAACCTAAAATGCAGATTCCCAGACCCCGTACCAAAGATTCTAAAGATGTAGAGCTAGGGTTGAGGCTAGGGATCTGTGTTTTCATGAGCCCATTCCCGACCACCACCACCACCAAAATTCGTGATTCTAACACAGATAGTTTATGGATAAGGTTTACCCAAGACAGTCTCAGTGTCTGCTTGCTTAAGCAGCCCTATTCGAGACTCTTTAAGGACAGAAATGGTACTTACTGATCCCCAGGTCACTTTATTTGTTTTTTTAAGATTTATTTACTTATTCCCCACCCCCATTGTTTTGAGCTTGCTGTCTGCTCTCTGTGTATTCTTCTGTGTCTGCTTGTCTTCTCTTTAGGCGGCACCGGGAACAGATCTTGGGACCTTCCCGAATGGAGAGAGGCTGCTCAATCTCTTGCACCACTTCAGCTCCCTGAGGAGCTGTGTCTCTTATGGTTTCTCTTCTGTGGCTCTTTTTGTTGTGTCATCTTGCTGTTCCAGCTCTCTGAGCAGACCGACATTCCACGTGGGCCAGCTCTCTGCACGGGCCAGCTAGCCTTTCACCAGGAGGCCCTGGGAATCGAACCCTGGACCTCCTATATGATAGATGGGAGCCCAATTGCTTTAGCCACATCTGCTTTCCTCTCCAAGTCACTTTAAACCCTATCACAATGGTGCCCGTTTACTGGACAAGTAGTTTTGAATGCCTACTATCTACTAGAGATTGATCCAGACCCCAGGACATGTCATGTATATTCTGTCAGATAATAAACATGGAAACAATACCTGCACAAAAAATGCTGTGACACCACTGAAACAGAAACTGAGATAGAGAATACCCATGGGTGTGGATAAACTCGAGGCAATGAGAAACAGAACACAAACCAGTATGGCTGAAGGGGATAAGAAGAAGTCAGGAAAAAAATTAATAGTGATCACAATCAGCCAGGCACAGTTGTAAACCATTTCTATATACTAACTCATTTAATATTTATAACAACCTTATGAAGTAGGTAGTTTTCCCCCCACTTTATAGATGAGAAAACAGAGCCCTAGAGGTTTTAAATAATTTGAACAAAGACCCACAGGTAGCAAGTGATAGAGCCAGGAATCAAACCCAGACAAACTGGTTCCAAAGTCTGTGCTTCTTTAAAAATAATTATTTGCTTTATTACAAGGGGGTATATAACAAGTATAGCAAGGATGTAGAGAAGAGTTGGGAGAAGTCAATGCAGATGGTCTTAAGAAGCAACCTGGGGAACGCTCAGAAGGAAGACAGTATCTACACATTGCTTTATTCTTGGTTAAAGGAATTGTTTGTGGTATGCTAAGAACTAAGAAAGCTGGAGTCCACATGTCATCTACACTAAGATGTGGTGGAGTGATCTCCTTTACAAGACAGTTTGAATCAATGTCACTCTTGGAAATGGTGGTAGAAGGATTTGAGGTAGAAGGCTTGTACACTGGTCAAGATCAGGAAAGTCAAAGCTTCATGGTGCACAACACTGAACATATTTAACAGAATGTGGTTAAAAGGGAAAATATTAGGTTGTATATATGATAGCAGAATAATTTTTTTTAAATCCATGGATCTACGCAGTGAACACTTTGGTTAATAGTACAATTATAAAAATGTGCTTTCATCAATTGTAACAAATGTTCCACAACAATGCCAGGTTTTAATAACAGAGTGGTATATAAGAATCCTGCATTTATGCATGATTGTTCTGTAAACCCACAGCTCTAATAAAAAAATTTTTAAGTTTCATGGTAGTTTATGGCAGAACAACTTCACTCAATTAAAGGTTTATTATAGTGAAAGGATACAAATAATTCAAAAGAAGATATGTTTAGGAAGAGGTCTGGGAGGGTCTCAAACATAAGTGTCCACGTCCTGTCCATGTGGAATCAGAATGCAACATTCTCCCAGCACACCAACGTATATGATCAACCATGGAAGCTCCAAGTCTGTGCTTTTTAAACAATGTGGTATACAGCTTCTCTCAATGATGGTGATAATGATGTGGTGATAATAACAATGAGAAAAACAACAGCTAACCATACTGAGTACTTACTATTACACCCTTTTCTAAGTATATTTCAAGTATATCTCATCTCATCCTCACAATACCTTCTGAGACAGGTACTGTTATTTTCCCTGTTTTGCTTATGAGAAAAATTGAGACACAAAGAGGGCCTTGTAACTTGCACATGGTCACACAGTCAGCAAGTGTTAGAGCAGGAACAGATGACAAAAAGTCTGGCAGGTCATGGAAGACCATACTGAATTAGATAACTTTGATCTCTTTCTTTGCACATTTTTACTCTTAAAATCAAAGGTCCAAATGATTTCCCAGTCTTTAACATATCTTTAAATGGACGGTTAGTATTAACTTTGGAGTCTTTTGCAAACCACTCAAGAGTCTTTTTTACAGCATCCAAATTCATACCTTATGGGCTTCCCTAGTCATCCTTGAGGGCTTTCCCACATTTCTACACTCTGCCTCAGAAGCCTTTGCTTTCACTTTCATTTGCCACTTTGTGTGTCCCTAATGCAAGGTATGATGTGACTTGGTATGGACTTCAGTCAGGCCACAGACCTCTTCCTCACTCCCACACCATGATCACAAAGCACACAGTGACCGCCACACAAACACCACTTTAAGTTACTCCTTTGTACTTGCTTTTCTCCTTTAAGTATATTAATAAAATTAATCCAAAATGATAGGGCTGGAAAATTAGAACTACGGAGCCCTCCACCCATAAATGAAGAACTCTAGGAATGGTTGGAAAACAAAATAGCGTTGGTCAATGTGCGCTAATTCCAGAATTTTTGCAGGCCAGATGATTTTTTTCCTAAAGCTGTTTGCCCAAAAATATATACCCCATTATCTCTTTAGTTTCTTCATTATCATTTCACAAATAATAATAAATCTAAAGCACGGAGAGGTTAGGTGACTTGCTCAGAGGTAACAAATCAAATAGTGATACTAGAAATAATCAAAGTACTCGAATAAATGAACAGGACACCATCTCTGTAAGAAAAAGAGATGGCAATCTGTATCAAATCACATAGAGTTATGAAAAGTGGGTAAAATACACCCAGAGAACAATTCCCCAAAACAAAGCAGAAGACAGACCATACTTGAGCTAATCAAAATCGAGGAAGTATGCTGGGGAAATCATCCAGCTTTAATTTTTCAAAAAACCATTAGTTGTCAAATTAGATGGAGGATGAAAGAAAAAATTGCCTTTAGCTGAAACCTACTGCTAAATTTGGTCAATTTTGTTGTTTATCAGTGCATAAAGTCCTTGCACTTACCATTTGACAAATCTAGGGGAAAAAAACACTTGCTGCAATCAGGTGAAGTAGGTTATTAATGGTTCTGAAAAGATGCACAGGATTGCCTCATCCTGTGGCAATTAAGCTTGGGAAGAAAGTGTGTTTAAAATCTCCAGGGACTGACTATCATAGAACAGGTGGTCTTCCTACAATTGGCATTATCTGTATAATTCTGAATTGCTCAGGACATTTCTTTTTCATTAATAAATCACTCGTGAATTCAGGAGCCTTCTGTCTTTTTTTTACTTCCAGCTCAACAAGAAATCTCCTAAAGAAAGCCAAAGAGTTTACAAAGGAAACACAGTTGAAAACAATAAAATGTGTATTAATAACACTTCACAAAGCAAGATTAGAAGGAAATTGAGACAAATTACTGAAAGGCAAAAATCAAATAAAACTCTCAGGTGATTTTTCCAAGTTCAATCCCTGCATCACTTTAACCCTGGCAACACAGTCTAATATTATTTGCCTGTCAATGTCACAAAGGCTTGTAAATTCTTGAGGCCAAAAATTATTGGAAGGGAAAACTGCTACTGTCTCCCAAATACACAGATAGAGGTACCCAGAGTTAATTCAATGTCTCAAGTTTCTATTTCAATGTTCTTTCCTTCAGGAAGCTTTCACTGTCCATCACTGCCACACACACACACACACACACACACACACACACATACACACTCACACAAGATTAGATCAGATGGCTCTAAGTGATCTCTCAAAGGGTCCTGGCACTCCCCTTATCCTAACAGATAGCACACAGGATTCCCATGGCCTATGCAATTTACTGTCTTTTCTTGTCTAAAGGTGGGTTCAGCCTCAAGTAATGGAAGACCATACAAAATGGTTTAAACATAAGGATATTTATTACCTCTCTTAACACAAAGATAAGAAAGAGGGTGCATCAACATGGTCATCTAAGGACCAACTGCTTTACTTCCTTCCTCTCTGTCATCCGTCAGCTACTCAGCTACTCCCCTTCATGGTCACAAGATGGCTGCAGCATCTCTACAGAAAGGCGAAGGGTGGACCCCTGACTCAGGCAATCACTAATTGGGTGAATTGAACTTGTGTGCTAGTTTGTCTGGGAAAGTAAACTTTTAAATCCATTCTCCTGCAGTAATTATTCCTTCATGCTGAAAATTGTCCCAATAAAAATTATATTCCAATAGGAATATAATAGGAATTATATGGCCACCTTATTGAATGTTCTGGGGCAAGTTTCTTCAATCCATTTATCCCCCATAACTTTTATAAATGAAGATGATATCTCTTGAATGGGGTAAATGTGAAAATTAAATGGGATGTTTTATGTAAGGTGCCTGCCGCCTGGTTGATCCTGAATGGATAGCAGTCCTTTAGATAAGTTACCTTGAAGTTGAGAATGACCTAGAAGGTGAGAAGTTAGGTGGTTAGAGAAGACCATTAAAATTATTTAAGTGAGAAGAAACAAAGGAGTAAAAGGAGGAAAGAAGCTGGGGGCAAGCTGGAATTAAAGACAAATTGGATATGGGTCTGAAAAGGAAGTATGAAAAGAAAATTCCTTCACTTTGAGCTTAAGGGACTGAAGAGTAGTGATCTATTAAACAAAATATGAAACAGTCTTGCAGTGGGGGTGGAGAGGGAATGGAGGAAACCTTCAGTTCCATTTTGGATCTGTCCAGTTTGATAAGTAATGCATTAAGAAATACACATCTCTGCCAGGAGACTGGAAATGGGGCTTAAGAACTCAGGATGCAGTCTGAAGCTGGAGAGAGGAACTTAAAGGTCAACCCTTTGCATTTCTTGAAGCTGCAGAAAGAAATTGTCAAGAGAGTATAGAAAAAGAAGACAACCAGACCAAGATAGGGACTTGGTGGAGAGACCAACATTTAAAGTTGGGAGTTAAGGCATGGCTTGTGCTTCAAATTAACAAGATATTTCAAATCCAAGAATCTACTCTTGAGAAAAAAAGGGTTGGTTCAGTACTTACAAAACCATCTAAACTGAATGTATGAATTCATTATTACTGCAACTATGCTTCAGTCCACATAAACCTTCAATCATGTAGTTTTTACCAAATCTGTGATGAACAATGAAAAATAACTCAATATTCAACAGACTTGTCTGTTGCTCATCTCTCCAGAAGACCTCTGCCCTTTTTTGAAATGTCCTTATTTTGGAGTTGTTTTAGCCCTGGTGTAACTACTCCAGAAGCACATACCAAGCTATTCATCAAAATTAATTCAACAACATTCCCTCTGATACCATGGGTGGAAAAGTGAATGCCCTCATCTGACCACCACCCCAGCCTCCAAGTTTCTCACAACTAAAGAGTATTTTGTTGTGTCTCAAAAACCTACTAGATACTTCTCTCAATTTCATTGAAAGATATGATATTACTATTAAGTTAATTAAATTAATAATTCTAAATTCAGCTTTACTATTATTTAACCCTCAATTATCATTATATTTGTATGCTTTTACAGAAATGCTGTTTAATTTTTTTTATTATGTTTCCTTTAATTTGTAATATAGTCAGGTGATTGCTAGTTCATCTTTTTCACATAGATAAAAATCTCTGTTTTCCCCCACACTGGTTTTAGCATCCCATAATCCAATTCACCGTACAAACTATACCCATTTTCTAAAATAGCATGCAATATTAACATTCTCCTAAAGGTACCACTGGTCATCAAAGACAGAAATAGTCCTATTCTCTATCTCAACGATCAAGTTGACTTTTCTGTCACATGGAAAACTCTAAAATGCTGCCTCTGCTCTTCTGCAGTATTCTATAGTATTGATATCTTCCACTAAGTTTATGAGCCCAACTTAATCCCATATTGCTCATCAAAAAGGAAAAAAGTCCAATGAAAGTATTCCAACAAAAACAGAAATATGGTTTCCCAGTAACAAAAACATACCTTGGAGGGAAACAGATGTGGCTCAAGTGATTGGGCTCCCATCTACCATATAGGAGCTCCAGGGTTCGATTCCCAGGGCCTCCTGGTGAAAGGTAAGCTGGCCCACATGGCAAGTTGGCCTGAGCAGAGTGCTGACCCACGCAGGAGTGCTGGCCCAGACAGAGAGCTGGTGCAGCAAGATGACGCAACAAAAAAAGACACAGAGGAGAGACAATAAGACACGCAGCAGACCAGGGAGTTGAGGTGGCACAAGACATTGAGCGCCTCTCTCCCACTCCAGAAGGTGCCAGGATCAGTTCCTGGAGCCCCATAGAGAGAAGACAAGCAGACACAGGAGAACACACAGAGACCAGGCAGCAAGCTCAGAAACAATGGGGGGTGGGGGGAGAAAGAAAGAAATAAAATCTTAAAAAAAAAAAAAAATACCTTGGAAAAGACATTTCAACAGCATCTAGATTGTGGCACTCTCATACCATCAATTAGAAAGATCATCTGCATTGTGATAGAATCATGCACAACAAAGGGTAAAATAAGCTAGTGATCCAGGCACAACCAAGCATGAAAATTGAACTCCTCATTCTCCAAAAGATCAAATACAGTTGTTGATGTAAATGCCCATCCAAGATTGGATATTAAGAAGACCAGGCCAATTCTCAGGCTAACAGTCGGAGAGGCAACAAAGAAATTCTCTTTCCAACTTTTCCACCCACAGAAAGTGGCAACAAGGTGCTGGAGTTTGTAGGTGTACTTCCAGAGACTGGAGTCTTTGGGCTGTCCATGTGCCAGCTGGGCCTGGAATCTCAGTGGAGCTGCAACTCCTACTCTACAGCTCAGTGGACTCACCCAGGACACCTGGCGGGGAGATGATGATGGACAATGGCCATCCCAGAGAATAGAGAGTGTCTGCAGCTGCAGGCAGGATAATCCCATCCATCTTATCCATGGGATATAAGCCCTCTCTCTCTTGGAGGTAGAGTGGACATCACCATCCCAGACTCCTTGGAATTGGAGGAAGAGCTATGGACTAGAGTGGACTTACTGGTATTCTGTTATAGATATATTGTGATTCAAACAATGGAAGAAATTACAACATTAATGTGGAGCCAGTGGCCACTGGACGCTTTGGGGGCAGGGAGAGGGAAAAGCAGCTGTAACACAGGGGCTTTTTCGGGACTTGGGAATTATCATGAGTGACATTGCAACAACAGATATAAGCCATTTTATATCATCATATAACATGCAGAACTGTGTGGGAGAGAGTGTGTTCTACAATGTGAACTATGGTCCATGCTTAGTGGCAAAGCCCCAGGATATGTATATCCATTGCAGGTGATGTGCCACACTAATGAAGGATGTTTATGTGGGAGGTTGTGGGAGGCATGGGGGGTGGGGCACATGGGAATCCCTATAATTTTTGTGTAACATTTATGTAATCTAAGTATCTTTTAAAAAATAAAAAATTAAAAATATTTTTAAAAATTCAGGTTATATGACACAAATATTGCCAAATGCCTGTCTAATCAAGAAGAAACAGCATTTTACAAACTACATATTCCAGATATTGCTTGCTGATTCATGAATGCACCAGACTTTCAAAGCAGCAAAATTATCTGCAGTTACTTATATTAGTTAAGAAAGCATTTCCCCAGAGCTGTTGAAAATCCTGTAATATATAAAGCCTTTTTTGAGTAACCATGATGTTGATCAAATATTGTTTTCTCCCATAACTTCCCTGGGGGAATGACCTACTTTATTGGTGTTTTACTTTTTAATGTAAAAAAGTAAAAGTAAGAATAATATGTTACTTTTAAAGGCAAAATTTTACCACCTTGGACATTACAAAATGAGTTCAAAGAAAATGCAAGGCAACCAATATTGTTTTTCTAGGTTGCTCAGGGGCATTTTGCTCCCTAATTGATACGCAGAAAAATAAAATAATCTTGAACTGTACATTTTAACTTACCTACTACTAGGCATATAGTATTTGGATAGTGAATTCCATGAAAAATTGTGCTTTCAGAAATTTACCTGCTAACAGTGTACGTTCTGTCCTTGTGTAAGCTCTACCCATGTGCACATGCTGGCACAAATCTTGGTTCCTGCAGCTTCTATAAGCTACTTTCACATAAGCATTTATGTCATGTCACTTATTCCAACCTACGATCCACAATTGTCAATGGGCCGATGACTGAAGCCTCCTTTCCTCTCAACTAAGAGTCCACAAATAGTGGACTTCCTATAGCACACCTACTGCACCCATATTCCAAAATTTCCAGAACAGAATAGGCTTCTGGTGTGACTACCTTTGTCTTGGTTTCCTAAAGAAATGCAGCCCATCATTTCCATTGATAGCTTTTTTGTTCTGAACCACGCATAGGTGCAATCAAGTAGTTCAAGGCACAGGCTCGCCTTCCAAAGAGCTTACAGTCATCAATGTATGTATTCCCAAAACTACGAGCTGGATCAAGCCCAGAAGACCTAGATCTGATCCTACAATAGCTCTGTTGCCTTAAAGTCAGTTCATTTCCATGATCCTCAGTTTCTTCAGCTGTAAAACGAAGTGATCTTTTAGATTTCCTCCAAAGAAAAGGCTCTTTTATACTATATTCTATTCCCAAGGTTGTCTAAATGATGAGAAATCCTCTAGACTCTCATAACTTTGTTTTAGCAAGCTTTGGAGCTTCTATTTCCCCAACTATATCCCTAAATGTAGATGGGTCCCTTCAAAGGGCCTAGTAATTCTTTCAGACAATGTTAATTTTTAAAAAGTTCTCTAAATGGTTATTTCAGTACAATAAAATAACATGTCTAAGCTTCTCACCGTGATTCTCTCTGAGGGTGTAAAACTACTGTTCTGATTTGGTGTGCATATGTCAATACAAAAAGAACTAGCCAGAATACTTCTATAAGAAATCATTGCTTTCTCAAACTCTCCACACTTTAGAAAACTGGGAGGATACTTGACTTTGAGAACTAAAAGGGCCCGAGCGCTCGTCTAGAGACTATACACAGGTGTTCAGCCCATTAGACTCACCATGAGTGAAAAAGATGGTGAACTCTCCACCTGAAACGTCAGCAGGCAATTATTTAAAGTCTCCATGTCTATGCTCGGTGGCAAGGCCCCAGGATGTGTATATCCATTGCGGGTGTAATACCACACGGATGGGGAATGGATGTGTGGGGTGTTTTTGGGGGTGTGGGT
>JAQZBX010001882.1:0-77375 GCA_029593785.1 Cabassous unicinctus | reverse complement strand
GAAAGAGCTAAAGTCATTGACCCACCTACACAGCTGGAGGAAGAAGAAAAAGAAAAGCAAAATATTCCCCAAACAAGCAGATAGACTGAAGTAACAAAGATCAGAGCAGAAATAAATGAAATTGAGAACTAAAAACAATAGAGGGAATTAACAAAACCAAAAGTTGCTTCTCTGTGAGGATTAACAAAATCAACAAACCCTTAGCTAGACTGACAAGAACAAAAGAAGATGCAAATCATTAAAATAAAAAATGAAAATAGGGACATTACTACCAACCCCACAGAAATAAAAAGATCATAAGAGGACACTATGAACAACTGTATACTAACAAACTGGACAATGTAAATGATATGGAAAAATTTCTAGGAACAAAAAAACAATCTACACTGACCCGAGAAGAAATAGAAGACCTCAACAAACCAATCAAAAGTAGAGATTGAAACAGTCATCAAACAATGCCCCAAAATGAAAAGCCCAGGACCAGATGGTTTCACAGTTGAGCTCTACCAAGCATTCAAAGAAGATTTAATACCAATCTTACTCAAACTCTTCCAAAAATTGAACAAGAAGGAATGCTACCAAATTCATTCTGTGAAGCCAATATCACCCTAATACCAAAGCCAGATAAAGATACCAAGATAAAAGAAAATTACAGACCCAATTCCTTAATGAATTCAGATGCAAAAATCCTCAACAAAATACTTACTAACTGAATTCAAAGAACATTAAAAAGATTATTCATCATGATAAAGTAGGTTTTATACTAGGCATGCAATGGTAATTCAACACAAGAAAATCAATCGCCGTAATATACTATATTAATAAATCAAATAAAAATCACATGATCTTCTTGACTGATGCAGAAAAGGCATTTGACAAAATACAGCATTCTTTCTTGATAAAATTACTACAAAAGATAGGAATCAAAGGAAACTTTATCTACATGATAAGGGCCATATCTAACAAACCCACAGCTAACATTGTACTCATTGGTGAAAGTCTGAAAGCTTTCACACTGATATTGGGAACAAGACAAGAATGCCCACTGTCACCACTGTGGCTCAATATAATGTTAGATGTTCTAAGTAGGCCATAAAAATAAATAAATGGCATCCAAGTTGGAAAGGAAGAAGTAAAACTTTCCTTACTCACAGATGATATGATTCTATTCCTAGAGAGTCCCAAAACATCTACAACAAAGCTACTAGAGCTAATAAATTATTTCAGCAGAGTGGCAGGATACAGGATTAATATGCAAAAATCAATAGTATTTCTATATACTAGTAATGCACAATCTGAGGAGGAAGTCTTTAAAAAAATTCCATTTACAATAGTGACTAAATACATCACATATTTGGGAATAAACTTAATCAAGGATATAAAGCACTTTTGTTCGGAAAACTATAATGCATTGCTAAAAGAAATTTAAACAGACCCAAATAAATGAAGAACCTTCTCTACTCATGGATTGGAAGACTAAATATTGTTAAGATGGCAATTCTACCCAAATTGACATACAGATTCAATGCAACCCCGATAAAAATTCAACTAGTATTTTTTAAAGAAATTGAAAACAAAATTATCAATTTTATTTGGAAAGATAAGCGATCCAAATACCCAGAAACATCTTGCAAAGGAAAAACAAAGTTGGAGGGCACTGACTTCCAGACATTAAAACATTTTACCTAGCTATAGTGGTGAAAAACAGTATGGTACTGGCATAAATATAGACACATAGGCAAATGAAACCAAATTGATGGTTCAGAAACAAACCCTCACATCTATGGTCAAGTGATTTTTGACAAGACTGTCAAACACTCCCAGCTGGAGCAGAACAGTCTATTCAACAAATGGGAGAACAGGATATCCATATCCGAAAGAAAGAAAGAGAACCCCTGTTTCACACCTTATACAAAAATTATCTCAAAATTGATCAAAGACCTAAATATAAAGGCTAAAATCATAAAACTCCTAGAAGAAAATGTAGGGAAACATATTCAAGACCTGGTAGTAGGTGGTGGATTCTTAAATCTTACATGGAAAACATGAGTAATGAAAGAAAATATGGATAAACGGGACCTCCTCAACTTAAACACTTTTTTGATTCAAAGGACTTTGTTAAGAAGGTGAAAAGACAGCCCACTCAATGGGAGAAAATATTTGGAAACCACATACCTGCTAAGGATTTGATTTCCATTCTAAATAAAGAGACATACGGCTCAACAATAAAATAGCAAGCAATCCAATTTTTAAAACATGGGCAAAAGATATAAATAGACATTTCTCCAAAGAGGATATACAAATGGCAAAAAAAACAAAAACAAAAACAAAAAACATGAAAAAATGTTCAATATCATCAGCTATTAGGGAAGTGCAAATCAAAATAACAATGAAATATCACCTTACACCCCACAGAATGGCCGTTATTTAAAAAACAGAAATCAATAAGTTCTGGAGAGGATGTGAAAAAATAGGAACACTCCTTCATTGTTCGTGGGAATATAACCTAGTGCAGCTTCAGTGGAAGACAGTTTGGCAGTTCCTCAGGAAGCTAAATATAGAACTACCATATCATCCAGCAATTCTTCTACTAGGAATATATCCAGAAGAACTGAAAACTGTGATGCAAACAGACATTTGCACACAAATATTCATAGTGGCATTATTCACAATTGTCAAAATTGGAAACAACCCCAGTGTCCATCAACCAATGAATGGATAAACAAAATGTGGTATATACATACGATGTATACTCTGCTACTTTAAGAAGAAATGACATTGGGACACACATGATAACATGGATGAACCTTGAAGACATTATACTAAGTGAAATAAGCAAGACACAAAAGGACAAGTATTGCATGGTCTCACTAACATTAACTAAATATGAACAATAAACACATGGAGTTAGAACCTAGAGTATAGGTTATTAAGAGATAAGAGGAGGGCTGAGAAAGGATACTGATGCTTAATATATGTACTTTAAGTTGACTGTAAAAGTGTGGAAATGGATGGAGTTAATGGTTGCACATTTTGAAATAGAAAATATGAATATATCTAAGAAAAGTCAAGACATGAAATTAGTAACTAAAAATCTTCCCACAAATAAAAACCCAGACCCAGGTGGCTTCACTGGTAAATTGTACCAAACATTTTAAGAAGAAAATATACAAATTTTTCACAAACCTTTACTTAAATAAAGAAGGAGTGAACACTTCCCAATTCATTCTGTGAGGCGAGTATTACCTTTGTTATAACTATCACAATTTTTTGTGTGCTGCCTCAGCATACATCTTATCTTGGCTAAGCCACTGTCCTCAAAACTGACTTTTGGCCTAGTTAATAAGCAGCTTTCTAGCTCTGGGAAATAAATTCTCCAAAAGCCCAAACCACATCCATGGCCTCCACCCACAACACCCACACAATGATCCAAAACCCCCAGCTGGTCCCAAATGATAAGCTAACCATTCACATTCCCCTTGAACCCCTAGTTCCTTTCTCTTTTTGCTTTAAACTAACCAATCCTTGACTCTCATGGAAAATCTACTAACTTCTACCTCTGGGCCACAAAAAAGGCACAAGTCCATGTGTCCCTCTTGCTCTGCTTGTGTGCTTCCCACCTGCTGGTTGAACCACCCAATCTGATCAAGCTTCCTGTTGACCCCTCATGGCACATAAACAATAAGTATATAGTAAAAGGTGTGAACTTATAAAAATAAACATGTATAACCCCATGCCCATACATCACCCCACCACCAACACCTTGCATTGTTGTGAAGAGTTTGTTACAAACTATGCAAGAACATCATCAAAATATTACTGCTAACTATAGTCCATATCTTACATTTGGTGTATTTTCCTAACCCATCCTATTATTTTTTTAATATATTTTTATTACAGAGGTTGTGAACTTACAAATCAATCAAGCACACATGTAGAATTAGATGAGAGAATTTTTAACATGTCATTAATTTGCTGGTCTTATTCTATGTCAGGATTATTGATTTTCCCAGTTTCATTTTTCCAGTTTTCACCCCAAAATCCCTATCTTCTTAACTGTCTGCTAAGTTAAAATAACAATTCTAGGTATTTGAAACTTCCTTGGTTTGGTATTGAGTCAAAATGATAGAAAGATGTGAACAAATTTTAGATACATACTAAAGGTTGAGACTCTATCTTATTGATGGATTGGACATGAGAGCTAAGGAAGAGGGAGATTGAGAATAAATCAGAATAGTTTCCTGGTCTAAGGATCTAGATGGCTAGAAGTATAAATTGCTGTTACACTTAACTTTATTATATGTACTACCTTTGCCTTCCACTCACTCACAAATCCAGATGCTGATCTTATTGTCACCTGGAACTACTTGACCTTAGAAATCTAGAATATCTCACTCTTTGATGAAAGCACCTATGTTCTTTTTGGCCTCAAAAATTATCCACTACAATTCATCTTGAAAAAATGTGGAGATTTCCACATCTTTGATTCCTCTATTTTCTTCTAGTGTCTCAGCCCAAACTGATTTTCATTGCTTCCCTACCAACCCTGGTACCCACATACTTTCACTGACATCCTCAATTCTCCTGCACCTTTCTTTCTAACACTCGCACATAACAAAACCCCAGGCCTAAGGCCACAGCTGACTTTATCTACTCCCAATTCTGGGTGCTAAGTACTTATGTAATTTTCTTAGGCTGTGTATTAGTCAGCCAAAGGAGTGCTGATGCAAAATACAGAAATCTGTTGGCTTTTATAAAGGGTATTTATTTGGGGTAGAAGCTTACAGTTACCAGGCCATAAAGCAAAAGTTTCTTCCCTCACCAAAGTCCATTGCCACATGTTGGGGCAAGATGGCTGCCGACGTCTGCCAAGAGTTCAGGCTTCTTGGGTTTCTCTCTTGCCGGGGCTCCATTTCTCTCTGGGCTCAGCTCCTCTGTTTCCTCCACAAGGTCAACTGTAGACTATGAGGCTCTCTAGGCTTTGCCTCTCTCCACAAAGCCAGCTGTGAACTATCAGGCAAACAGCTGTCTCTTTTCCTGGGGCCTTCTCTCCTTCCTCATGACTAAACTCCTCTGTTTGCTTGCTCCCCTGGGTTCCAGCATTAAAACTCAGTTTCAGAACTCCAACTCAAAACTCCAACTCAGAACTCCAACTCAAAACTCCAACTCTGTCCTTTGCCATGTCTTTATTCTTTGATTCCCCACCCACTAAGGGGCGGGGCTCAATGCCCTGCTGACATGGCCCAATCAAAGCCCTAATCATAACTTAATCATGCCCAGATAAACAGACTAGTTTACAAGGATAATCCAATATCTATTTTTGGAATTCATAACTATATCAAACTGCCAAACTGCTACAGGCTGCCATAACAAATTACCACAAACTGGGTAGCTCAAAACAATAAAATTACTTTCTCACAGTTTTAGAGGCTAGAAATCTAAAATTAAGGTGTCCTCGGGGCCATGCTCCCTCTGAAGTTTCTGGAGAAGAAACCTTCCTTGCTCTTCCTAGTTACTGGTGACCCCAGACATTCCTTGGCTTGTGGTAGCATCACTCCAATCTCTGCCATGTCTTCACATGGACATCTTCTCCCTGTTTGTTTCTGTCTTCACATAATGTTCTGTTTCTGTGTCTGTAACTCTTAGTGCTCACCCTATATTGGTATGACCTCATTTTAACTTGTTTACACCTGCAAAGACCCTATTTCCAAATAAGGTCACATATTGAGGTACCACATATTAGGATTGTAGCATATCTTTTTGGATGACACAATTCACCCCATAACAGTGTTCATGGGGAAAAACTGGTACTATCAGATATATGACCTCAAAATTGCTGTTTTGAAGGCAGTAACTGCAAATAAACACAGATGAAATTAATTAATTAATTGGCATGTCCTCTGATAAAATGTTTGTCTATGGATAAGAAAAATCATTAAAGTCTAATAACTGTGGCAGTTTGAAATTCTTTTATGAATCCCGCAAAGAGAAAGATTATGTTTGTGAACTAATCCATTCCTGTAGGCGTGAGACCCTTTCATTTGGACTACCTCAGTGAGGCATAACTCAGGCTGAGTCTCTGCCCTTTACCTGGGACTGAGACACACACAGGAAAAGGGAGCCACCATATTATATTGATCCTGCAATGTGGAAGACGACTGCAGGGAAAAAAGAAGCCTCAAGACGCTCAATGAGCTGAGGCCCAAGGAGAGAGGAGCCATATGCCTGACAACTCACAGCTGAACTTGGGAAGAAAGTGGACCAGCAGAGACTGATACAGGAGGCCCAGAAAGAGGCAAGTCCTATATATGATTGTCCACAGCTGAGCTCCAGGAGATGGTAGATTCTGGAGGGGAAGGCAGAGACCTCAGCAAAGATCAGTGACTATCTTGCTTCGCCACATGGCCAGACAACAGGATCAAGAATAGCTGACTTTGGTGAAAGCACCTCTGATGGTGCCTTGGTTTGGACATTTAATGGCCTTGGAACTACAAGCTTTTACCCTTAATAAAGTTCCCATTATAAAAGCCAACTTATTTTGGGTACTTTGCATTGGCTATCCTGTGGCAAACTTAGACATACGTCTCAGGTTCTTTGTACTACCTTAGTGTCCTATGGTATCTGTAAACAACTAGGGTTTCTAGAAAAAGTAGAATATCATTACTTCTGACATAGTACCCTGCTTTTTGCAAATCCAGAGGTGATAATCAGTTATTCAGAGTGTCAGAGAATAAAATAAACAGCTCTTTAGGTACAGAGCCTCTATTTTAGGAATGTTAATAATGGGGAAACTAATGCCAAGAACCTGAAAAGGATTTGCTTAAGTGATTAGTTGCATTGATAAGAAAAGAGCCCAGATTTCCTACCTCTCTCCATTGTGGCCTCTGATCTCACATTCTCTCCTCTTCCCTTTTACAGGAAATTAGTTAGAATGATATCCACAGGAAAACAAACAGTTTTTTATAACTTCATCAGGGCTCTCAGTGTTGATGAAAATAACCCTCTTCAGCTTCAGATGACCCCTTAATTTCTTACAGCTTATGGAATGTCAAGAGTTTTTAGCATTTTAGGAAAAGCAAAATTACTCACTAGAAAAAGAAAGATAATGTCAAGATCAAGAACAAAATTACTTTTGTTATAGGTGGAAATTAAGATATTAGGACTTTACTGTAAATATTCAACAGACTGTAATAGAAAAACACCCAAGAATCTCCTTTAATTTTCACTAATCCCAGGAATATGTTTCCAGAAGTCCAGTTTTCAGAGTCCATATCACGGAAGAAATTTCATCAGAAGGGACCATACTTGTAACCCCTATTTTATCCACCTATTTATTCTCCCTTTATAGTCTGTTCGTCTTCTTTCTCACCAAATCCTCAAGAAAAGAATAGCTGTATTTCAAAATATACAAGTAGGCCTGCCTACAAACCCATAGCAAGGTTTCTCTCTGCATACAATACACAGAGACGCTTAAACGAAGGGCCCTGGTGGCCTTTACAGTCGCCCCTCTCCATACCCACAGAGTGCAGGCCTCTTAAAAGGCAGGAGTTCTTGCTTCTGGCTGGACAAGAGGCCTCTAGTGCTGAGGGGGACCTAGATGGCCCCCTCTCCATCTGTCACTTTCCAGGGAAGCTCTTCAAAAGGACACATGGGGAGAGAAATTATCACCCTGCTCACTGCTGTCTCTACCTCTGTCCAGCCACCTGCATCTGAGGGAGGTCTTTAATTTTTGAGGTTTGTGGATGAGAGTCCTGGTGGTGGGTTAATATAATAGCCAAGGAGAAACAGAGTGATTCATCACCTTATGCCAACTCTGGAGGTTCTTTATGGAAGAACCCCTGGGAGTTGGTCACTCAGAGGTCATCAGAGTTAATTATCATCAGGTGTTTGTGGGCAGATCCTGTTGTTGATCTTGACATGGAGTCCTAAGACTGGAGAAAAGAAAGGCTAAAAGGGGTGACACCACCCCGTCAGGGAGAAAAGGGGTACACAGGGCCATCTACTTAGGAGAACCAGCAAGACCTGAGGCACTGACACATGAAGAAACCTGACTTCTTCTGAGCACAATAATTAGTGTCAGGTGATTAGAGCACATGATGAGGCTGTTGGGTATAAGTTGGGTGGAAAGGCGAGAAAGGAAAAATAAAGCTATGTAATGTGGGGTTTTGAATAACAAGACAAAGAATTTGAACAGTGTATTAAAGACAAGATAGAGACAATTGATGTTTATGAACAAGGGTGAGACATAAGAGTAACATTCTGAATTCTTAACTGTCCTTCTCTGTCAACATGACTGAGGGGCAAGAGCTTTGAAGTTAGAAAATCCTAACATCAAGTCCTTACTCTACTACTCATGAACTGAGACCTTCAACAGCCTTTTTTTACTGTTTGCTTTATTCATTTGTATCAACTTTCTGTACTTTAAGTCCTCATGTATGAAATGAGATTTATAAACTTACTCAGAGGACAGTTACATATTTTAAATTGCCTGTAATATAAGTGGGAGGACAATACACCAACCACACAAACACCCTTCCCAATACATAAAAGTTGTAATAGTTCATTTTTAAATTAATGGGTAAAAACATAATCATACTCCATTATGGGGCATTATATTCTGAATCTCTTGGAAAAGTAACTTGTGTGTAACAACACTTCTGAGGTCATGGGAAGAGGTGTAGCTAGACATCTCATTTTGGGGATTTGGGAATCATCCTGAATGATATTACAATGATAGATACAGGCCATTATATATCTTGCCATAACGTACAGAATTGGGTGGGAGAGAGTGTAAACTACAATGTAAACATTCATCCACGCTTAGTGGCAATGCTCCAAATGTGTTCATCAATTTCATTGAATGTACCTCACTAACGAAGGATGTTGTTAATGTGGGAAAATGTGGGAGGTGTGGGGAGCAGGGCAAATGGGAATCCCCTGTATTTTTTATGTGACATTTACATACTCTAGTTATCAAAAAAAAATTTTAATATTGAAAAATGATGCCGTCTGGGAAAAAAAAGAGGCTATGAGAGATAAAAATATTTAAATATCTTTATGGAAATAGAATGTAAATGGAGGAACAGAAACTATTATAACCGGGTGGAAGAGATATCTACCATCTTGAGTAATTGTGCATGTATTTGCAGCAAAATGGGAGATGTTCTAACTTGAGGAATAGCCCAAAGGTTCAGGACAAGTGTGAAACTATACAGGATTGGGGATGAAAAGAACTACTCACTCCCAATATCTTCTTCCCTGTACCATGCAACCCACATATGGGTCAGGTGTCAATCCCTCACGATCAAGATAAAAAGAATTAAGAAGATTTTCTCTAGAGAAATTTAATGATACCTGATATCAAGTCTTTATATTGTGTTAAAAATATTCCCCAGTTAAATGGCCAGATCTCTTCACCATTAAAAAAGGAGACAAGAGATGAAAACAAATGTATAAAAAACCTTATTCACATATCCCAGAGACCAAAAGAAGATTTTTTATGATGAAAATCAATGATTACCTAATATTTGAGGAATGGTTTTAACAAGAGAGAAATCAAGATGAGCAGTTTCAATAAGAAAAAGCCCCCAGTGGATGGATAATTTGGGAAACAAGAACAAATTTAAAAACCTTATTAATATGCTCATAGTGTTGAGATCACATATCCTTAAGAGAAGAATAAGTGGATGTTTAAAAGAGAACTTGAAACTCATATATGATTTAATATGATCAAGGAAATAAAACAATAGAAGATTGGAAGATAAAATGGAGAAATATCAAAATTGATAATAAAAATAAATCTATAGAAAAGAAGAGAGAAAATACAAGACATAAACGATCAACTCTACAGTTACAACATTCAATTAGCAAGAATTCTAACTGAAGTTAAAAAAAAAAAAAAAAAAAAAGACAGAGGATACTGACGATAATCTAGTGGAGTAAAGAGTAATGCTGTTTCCCCTTTCCTCCCTAGCCCCAAGTGAATGGTTAGCATCTTCCACTAAGTAGGGTGAAAAAGAACCTACATAGGTTATGTTTGGTAAGATTACTACCTCCAAATTGTGAACTTTAAAACAGTGACTAGCTGTATCTGACCAATGATCATAGTAATTAATTCAGCACACTGATGCTTGGACAAGTGGAATACTTAACTTCCTGGCCAGATTGTGTTTGCAGGGGGCCAGGTGACTAATTCAGGCCAACAGGTGATAAGTGGATGTGGAGCCCAAACATTTCAACACTAATGTGAGGTGTTCCAGAATTCTCTTCCCCTTGCCACTGTGCCCCATGGTGTTTCAAAGACTGTTGGGACAGTAAGTGAAGATCCAAGGAAGATGGAAGGAGAGCTGTGCCAAGCAATGCTAAAGAGTACATGTCAAGTCATGGTTATATTTCTATAACTTGTTCCAAACCAAGTTCTATCCAAGACCTTGGGTTTACTTGCCACTGCCTTCTTGGTAGTGAAAAAGAAATCAGGCAAGGTTAGAATATATGTTGGGCCCACTTAGATATAGTGTAACATGATAGTCCTATTAAAAGTCTGGGTGTCTAAGAAGGCTTGGATTGTGTTGATTATTTTTTTAGGGAATCAGTGATTTTCCAGTATTAGCTTTACATAATGAGTCCTATTATATATGCATAGCTAAAGAAGATACAATGATATTATCTTATGCCCTGGGGGAATTTTCTAATTAAGATACCGCATCAAAACTACAGAGTTTCCATGAGCTTCTAGTATTGACAGATATTGTAAATATAGCTGATGATTATTTACAGATACATTTATATCTGAGCAAGGACAGACACAGAAAATATTCTAGTCCTCACCAACCAGCCTCATGCCATTTACTTTAGGGAATAAAACTTTATAGCTTTAGTAAATATCACAAGCTGTTTGTCAAAAGTTGGGCCCAGGCAGTAGCTCAAAGTAGGCTATAGGCAGCCTGCCCTGTGAAGGAGTGAGGGCCTGTTGTGATACACAGGGGGCTGAGTTTCTACAAATCCAAATGATGTGTCCAACTTCTGGGGAAAGTTCTGAAATGAAGGGGATGTGCTCTTTCCCCCTTCCTTCTTCTGCTGCTGTAGTGGAAGCCCATCTTGGGTCTATGGAATAAGGAGTTCTGACTTTGCAAGTCAGGTTTGAGATATTTATTAGATATTTACTTTAGTTTGAGTTCCCCCAGAAGGAGATTCTGTGGCAAGGATTTCAATATGAAGTAGTTTATTGGGGAGGTAAATCCAGGAGACATTGGTAGGAGATTGGGGAAGTAAGGCAGGAAAGGGGAACCATGAATAGGGTGTTACCACAGGGTATCCTGTGGGAAACTGGAGTTTATTTCCTGGGGGTCTCTGGACATAGTGTGAAACACATACTTCAAATTGATCCTATCAAATAGCAAGGGAGGGGAGTAGATGTAGCCTGCTTCCCACTTAGGAAGTCCCTGGTTCAATTCCCGATACATCCTTAAAAAATAAATAAAAATAGCACGGCTGCTGACCAAAGAGGGCATAATATATAAATCAAGACATTAATGATATAAGTCTAAGAAGATTGTTAGAGAATAATTTGAAGGGAACATTCTTCCTCTAAGATGAGAGAAAATGTAGAGAAAGCACATGAACATGTGATTTGAAGTTAACCTGAGTTTGAGTCTTTTCTCTGTCTATGGGCATCTTTGTAATGCTTTGTCAAATGCATTTACCGTTTTAATCCTCAGTTTATTTTTCTTGTATACAACATTCAGAGTGGTATAAACCTCACTGGATTGTTGTGAGGAAAAAATGTGATGAGAGATGTAAACCACATAGCAGAACGATAGGAATCAATGAATGTATAGATCTCTAGATAAACTAATAAGGAATGTAGGATAAAAATGCAAACATTTCCAGAATTTTAAGGCAAAGGAAACAAAAAGGTGACACTAGCTTATCCTGAAGTTTCTAGACTCCGTAAAGAAGAAGGGAATTTTCCACTCAAACTGATGTGGGTAATATGAGATCAAGTTGAAAATCGAAAAGAGAAAGGAAATAGTATGGAGACTAGTGGTATAACATCATCATGCCATTAAATAAAACGCTTTCTCAGGAGTCTTGAGGGCTTAGGTGTGTAGTCATGATCATAAGATTATATGGGATTTTCTCAATCCTAGCTCCAAAACCAGGGACAGGAACAGGAAAAGAGGAAGCTTACTTATCTCAGTTTGAAACAAAGTGAGAAAAATAGTAGAGCAGGACATCATGTCAAGGGGCTAAATATAAATGTCAGACTTGTGACTCTGGCTGGGAAGGGAATACAAAGCAGCTAGAGGGGACTAACTGCTCCAGTAGAGCTTAAAATCTGTAAGTTAGAAATATTACACGTAATGGTAAATTTTCAGTCCTGTCTAGGTTTTGGTATATTGTAGGTAAGGGTTGTTGGTGGAAATAAGTGGAGAAATTGGGAGGCTGGCATGTTCCATAGATTATTAGTTGGATGTTCGAGTTCCCTAGGATGATGGCAGAAATCGTGTCCTAGAATTACAAAACAGGCAAGACTTTTGAGAAGTAGGAGGGTCTGAGTGACCTGAAAAGGCAGAGGAGTCAGAAAGACTGTAACCTTCCTTAAACTTGGCAAGAAGGTAAATCAGATCCCCAGAAATATGGGAAGTCATTGATCTGCTTCACAAATGTCATCAAGTCTTCAGGATGTCAGTATTTCTGTTCCTCATGACCCACAACCAGAAACCACAAGTACAGAACCTCTAGGTCTGTCCCTGCTCGCTGATGCATGAAACATTCAGAGTGGGTGGTTCAAGACAGGAATGAAACTCATTAACAGCCCTTACTGGAAACACATGCCAAGCAAGTAGTCACTCAACTGACAAGAAGCCTGAGGCCTAACCCAGTTCTTCTGCTCCACTGAGCAGCATCTGTGCTCAAGGCCAACTGTGACCAGAGGGAGAATACAGGCTCACATTTTGCAGACACCTCATTCAGGTAACTTCTCTTCTCCTCCTTTATTCTTAGTACAAGTCAGTGAGGAGATAATTCAGCATTCCTCTCTATTACTGGGTCCCCCAACCTTTTTTTTTTCTTTCAAGTACCCACTTATTTTTCCTTCTGCACATGAGAGTAGGGAAAGCTTCACTCCAGATATTGCTGTCCCTCATTTCTGCTTACATCCACCAGCTGCAAATTTGAGAAGAGAAAAAATCTAAAAAGTATGACATTAGGAGGAGAAAATTAACTTGGAAAAGGGTCTGCTCTCTGGACCTAAATATGCTCATCCCTTTAAAATATGGAGATACAGAGTTTGGCTAAATAAATTGCCAATTTAATATATTTAAATTCTTTACTTGTATTAATATCACTTTATCCTCTCAATATTCTATGAAGTTGTTACTTTCTTCTAAAGCCCACACTATTCAGAAATGGAGGAGTTAGAATTTGAGCTCAACCTCTTTGACTCCAAATTCTATGGCTTCTAGCATAGCACCCATTTCAATATATAAATTTAAGGGAAAATGTAATACAAAGGAAAAATCATATATATATAACCAGATTTTTACAGGACAGGGATACATCATTTTTATACATCAGAATCAACATTTTCATTTTTTATCTATTCTTTGTATATCAGCCCTTGTGGCTGACCTAGAGGAAAGAAACCTAGCTGGGATATGAAGAACTTCAGTGTACAAAGACTGGTCCATCCCAGGGAATCAAACAAGTTGCATTACAGGATGATGACATGTCTCTGTCCAGGACAGTCCTCAGATAAAACCTGTTTTTCCAAAATTCTTAAGAATTCTTTGAGTGTCCATGTTTACTAACAAGAATATCCCAACTTAAAAAATTATAAGACACCCTAGGTAAAATGTCTGGAGTCAGCCCTTATGAGAGCTGAAATAGAGAGGCCTAAACCTAATTTTTCTGGGCCAGAGCTGTGATGGCACACTAGATACTGGCAGAAAATAAACAATTATTTTAATGGTTTTCTATTGTTTCCTTTAGAGCAGAAGGGCCCCCTCCATCCTGAATCCCTGGAGACTAGGCCAGGGTGAGCCCACCATGACCAACTTTATGGGAATGGTATCACTATGGGATAGTGGAGGCTCTCATGTTTGGGATGCCAGTGTGTTGGAGGGATTAAGAATAAGCTGTCTTGAGAATTTTCACAGGTCTCACCAAAGCAGGATGATTAGGAGCAAATGGCTGCTTGTCCTTACATGACCATATTTTTCCTGGTTTCCTCCACTTTGGCACATATTGCTTTTTCAGGTAAGCAACTTTGTAAGTCTTGGGACAGAAGCATCTTCTTTTCTTAATGAAGGAATAAAAAAGTCTCCTGTGATTTTGGATAGCAACCGTTATTGAAATGTAGGCCTTGGGACTTATTAATACCAATCAGGTACCATTAAAATGTCATTTCCTGGGAAGTAGACGTAGCTCAAATGGTTGAGTGCCTGCTTCCCATGTATGAAATTCCAGAGTCACTCCCCAGTACATCCTTAAGAAAAAAGTAATTTCCTGAGTGGATCAAGCAGACTTATTTTCTACACTGTGGATTCTCGTCCTCATTGCTGTTTTTTTGATCCAGAAGAAAGTTTCTAGTGCATAAACACTTTCAATGTTTTAATTGTAAGCAATATATTTTTTCCTAATACACAATATTTATTAAGGTTCCAAAGGGGCCTCTAAGATATGCAAATGTTAAAAAAGCCAATGAAGATGAAAGATATTTGTGTGAATGGTGGTGGGATTGACATTTGTCTTCATAGTTACATAATCAAAACCAAGTGATTTGACATAAGGAAAAAAAACATCTTTTGTGGTAGACAGAATCATGGCTCCACAAAGATAGCTACTGCCTCATCCCCAGAATCTGTGAATACAGGGCTTTCCAGGGCAAATCGGTCTTTGTAGACGTGATTCAGTAAAAATATTAAAATGGGAAGAGTATCCTTAATTGTCCACACGGGCCTAATGTCATCACAAGGATCCTTGTAAAAGGGAGGCAGACAGGTAAGTAAAAGTAAAGGCAAAGAGAAAACAGAAGCAAAGTTAGAGTACAAAATGAGATGACAGAAGCAGAGGTTGTAGTGGTGCAAAAAAAGAGTCATGATCCAAGGAATGCAGGCAGCCTTTAGAAGCTGGAAAAGGCACTGAATCAGATTCTCTCCGAGGCCCACTAGAAGGAATGCAGCCTTGCTAACACCTTAATTTTAGGACTTCAGAACTCCAGAACTATAATATAATATACTTGTGTTGTTTTATGCCACTAAATTTGTTGCTGCTGCAATACTAAATTAATACACTTGCTAATAACTTACAATCTATTAAAACAGGTATGGCAGAGCTTCTCACTTTTGCATTTTTTGTGCCTCCAAGAATAAATGACACATAGTAAATGCTCAATAAATAAATATCAAAAAATATAGCTAGCATCAATTTATCTGCTGTATGTAGGTTCTGTGGAATATACTTTTTATTTTAAATAAATCTCGGTTGGATGGAATTGGATTAATCATAATATTTGGTTCATTAAATATTATTGGGGAAGCGGGTGTGGCTCAATCGATAGAGCTCCTGTTTACCATATGGGAGGCTCCGGGTTCGCTTCCCGGGGCCTCCTTGTGAGGGCAGGCCGGCCCGTGCGGCGCGGTGGGCTGATGCAGCAAGACCTCACAGCAAGGGGGAGATAAGCAGACACAGAAAAAACACAGCAAATGGACACAGCAAACACAAGCAGCAAGGAAGGGGTAAATAAATAAATAAATAAATCTTTAAAAAATAAATAAATAAATAAATATTATTGGGTCCAATTAACAAACACCATGAACACATAATTCATGAAGAAATAAAGAATAGGGGCAAAAATTCAAATCCACGAATGCAGTCCTCACTCATCCAATCCCCTTTCTTACCTTCTTTCTAGGTAAACATCGCCCTAAATCTTGCTACTTTTAATATAGTTTTAATATCTATTTATATGCCAGAAAAGGTTATTTTTATAGTTATTTTTTAATATTATGTAAAACATTATAATTACTTTCTTCCAGGACTTTTTCATTTATACCCACATTGAGAGAATCAAGCAATATTTTAAAATTTATGTTTTCTCAATATTACATTGCTTAGATTCATATGTAGTTTATGTACACCTACAGTTCTTTTAGTTTCACTGCTGAATAATATCTCAAGATGTGAATATACCCTAATTTCTTTATCCACTCTCCTGTTGATGCACATTTGTTTTGCTTCCATGTTTATGGGTTTGGGAGCAGATCTTGTAGGAATATTTTTGTGCATATTTTCTGATGCACATGAACAAGAGTTTCTTAGAGGTGTATGCTTAAGACTAGATTTTCTGTGTCACAGGGTATGTGGATATTCAACATTATGATTAAATGCCAGATGGCTATCCAAAGTTGATGCATGAATTAGTTAATTCTATCAGAAAAATATGACATCTTTTTGACCCACTTTGTCTGCAGCATTTGGTATTGTCTAAACTTTTTTTTTCCAGCTACTGTAACCTCATTTCCTCTTAATTTGCATTTTGATCACTAATAAAACTTGAGATTCATTATATAGTTTGTTGGCCATATGCTTATCCTCTTTTGTGTTATTCCTGTCTTCTGCCATTTTTTTTCTATTAATTTATTGGACCCATCTTCTTGATAGCTAGGAATGATTTATATAAATCATGTTACAAATCTGTGTGGGCATTTTGGTTTACAAATATTTTCTTTCAGATTGTGTGTTGTCATTTCACTCTCTTACATAGGTCTTTTGATGAATAGTTGTTTTTTTTTTTTAATATTGAGAGTCAGGTTCATCAAACTTTTCATTTACAACAAACATTTTGGATCTTGTTAATGAAATCCTTCTTTTCTCTCCCTGAGATCTAAAATATATTCATCTGTATTCTCAACTGAGGTTTTATGAACAGGTAAATTAAGGTATAATTGATATACAGTAAACTATATATTTAAAATGTGCAATATAAGTTTTGATATATTTATAACCTGTGAAACCAAAACTATAGTCAAGATAATAAACATCCATCATTCCTCCAAAGTTTCCTTTATTACTTTTGCATTTCTTCCTTCCCATCCCATATCCAGGCAAACACTTTTCTGCTTTCTGTCATTTTAGAACAGCTTACATTTTCTACAGATCTATATAAATTGATCATGTAGTATATATTCCTTTTAAATCTCGCTCCATAAATCCAGAGTAATTACTTTAAGATCCATTGACATTGTTGCATGTACCAACAGTTCATTCCTTTTCACATCTAAGGAATATTGCAGTATATGCATCTATCACATTTTGTCTATTCATTCATATATTTATGGATTATACAACCTGTTGTTGGCTATTATAAATAAGGCTTCCATGAACATTAATGGCTAAGTGTTTGTGTGTAAATATGCTTTTATTTGCTTAGGGCAATAATGGTTAGGTCATATGGCAGGTGTAAGGTTTAATTACCAGGCTGCTTAAAGCAAATACTATGAATGGTTTGGCTTGAACAATGGGAATTTATTAGCTTACAGTTTGGGGGCTGAGAAAATGTCCAAATTTAAGCATCATCAAGGTGATGCTTTCTTCCTTAAGACTAGCTGGGGTGATCCTTGGCTTCTCTGCCACATGGCAAGGCATATGGCATAGTCTGCTGGTCTGTTTTGGGCTTCCTTGATTTCAGCTTCTAGCTTCCCAGGCTTTCCTCTCTTTATCTGAGAGGATTGTTCTTCATCTTATAAAGAACTCCAGTAAGAGGATTAAGATCCATTCTGATTGAGGTGGGTCAGTCCTTAACTGAAGTAACCTTATCAAAAGGTCCTACTTACAATGTGTTCACCCCTATAAGAATGGATTAACATTAAGAACATGTTTTTCTTAGATCCATACAGCTCCAAACCACCACAATGTACACTTAGCTTTTTAAGAAAATGACTGTAATGGTTAATTTCATGTGTCAACTAGGTTGTAAATTCTACTTGTTTGGTCAAGTAAGCAGCTTGCTTGTTACTGTGAGGGTGTATGTATGGGATTTATATCTATAATCAGATGATTGCCCCTATAATCAAAAAAGGTGATTCACCAATATGGGTAGTCTCCTCATTTAATTAGTTGGAGGTCTTAAATGTCAGAGCTGAGGATTTTGGAGGTCAGAAAGAATAATTCTGACTCAACTTCGGCATTGGTTCTTGCTAGAATTTCAGCCAGACAGCTTCTTCTGGGCAATTTGGACTAAGGGCTCCAGCATCCGCTTTATTAGGATTTCCACCCCGTGGAGTTTGGACTTGCTGGCCTCACAGTTGCTTGAGCCAATTCCATATACATAAAATATCCTGTTGGTTCAGATTCTCTGGATAAACTTGACTAACACTTGGCCAATTTGTTTTTCAAAGTTGTTTTCCCATACCTTTTACATAACCACCAGCCATGAATGCACTAGTTTCTCAATATCTTCAACAACACTCAGTCTGGTCAATATTTTAGATTTTAGATATTTAGATATTCTAATATATTTGGTGTGGCATCCTACTGTGATTTTAATTTGCATCTTCCTAATGACTTATGATGTTTAGGATTTTTTGTGCACTTATTTTTGTGTACTTATTTCATTCACATTTCATCTTTGATGAAGCTCAAATTTTTTTTTTTTTTTTTCCATTGAGCTGTTTGCTTTCTTACTAAGTTTTGAGAGTTCTTTATATATTCCAGATAGAAGTTTTTTTTATAAGATTTATGTCTTGCAAATATTTTATCCTAGTCTCTGGATAGTCTTTTGCTTTCCTTAACAGTGTTTTTCAAAGAGCCACAATTCTAAATTTTGTTGAAGCCCCATTAATCCAATTTTTCTTTTATGGATCATGCTTTTGTTGTTGTATCTAGGTAAATTTTGCTTACTGTAAGGTTACAAAGGTTCTTTCTTAAGCTTTATTCTAGAAGATTTTAAGTTTAAAATTTTAAATTTTTAAATTTATGATCAATTTGAATTAATTTTTATATATAATGTTTTTTGTATATGTTGATATTTTTGTACATGGTGAGTATCTAATATGTAACAAGATTCATTTTTTAACATATAGCTATCCAATTGTTTCAGCATCATTTGTTGAAAGATTCTTTAAATAACCTCAACACTGTTTTGCAGTTTTAAATGTATAGACCTTGCACGTGTTTTATCAGATATATTCCTAAATATTTTATAATTTTTTACTATTGTAGATGGTATTTTATTTCAATGTAATTGCTAATAATTATAAATACTGTTGGAAATTGTATCACATCCACCATAAAAATATATTCAGGTCCTAACTCCTGGTCCTGTGGGTGTAAGCCACTTGCAAAGAGTATTTTTGGATATGTTATTAGTTAAGGTGAGTCAGGATGTGGATGTTAATCCATTTGTAAATAGAACCTTTGATGATATTATTAGTTAAGATGTGACCACCCTGAAGGGGGGTGGGCCTTAAAGCAATGTGACTGAATGAGAGAGATCACGGTGACAGAGGACTGCTGGGAAGCTATGACTAGAATGCTACAGACTTTGGAGAAAGCATGGCCTTGCCAACACCTTGATTTTGTTCTTCTAGCCTCTAAAACTATGAGACAGTAAATTCCTATCATTTAAGTTAACCACTGTGTGGTATTTACTATAGCAGCCCTGGCAAAATAAGGTAAATACAATTGATGTTGTATATTGATCCTTTATTCTGAAATATTACTAAATTCACTTACCTGTTTTTGTAGCTGTTGTGTAGAATCAATAAGATTTTCTACATAGATGCTCGTGTTGTGTGCAAATGAGAGTTCTACTTTTTTTCCAATCCAGGTACTTTTTATCGCTTCTTCTTGCTTTCTGCACATGGTAGAATCTCTTGTACAATGTTGAAAAGGAGTGGTGAAAGTGAACATGCTTCTGTTTTTCCCCATCTTAGTGGTAAAGCATTCCATTTTTCATCATTAATTATCATATTAGCTATAGGTTTTTAATGCCTTTGATCATGTTTGGTAAGTTCTTTGCTATCCCACATTTGTTTTATCAGAATAGATAATGGATTTTTTCAAATGCTTTTTCTATTGAGGGAATTGTATCTTCCTTTTCATTCTGTTAACAGGGTGAAATACAGGGATGGATTTTCAAATGTTAAGCCAATCTTGCCTTCCTGGGATACATTTCACTCGGTTAATTGCATTAATCTCTTTAGACATTTATTGGGTTCTATTTGCTAAAACTTGGTAAATGTTTGTTTTTATGTTCAGAGGGATATGTGTACATTTTTCTTTGAATATATTTTTCAGGTTTTGGTAACAGGACTTCATAGAATGAAAGGGATGTATTCCCTTCCCTTTCAATTTTCTAAAAGTGTTTGTGTAGAATCGGTGGTATTTATTCATTCTTAAATATTTGGTGGAATATCTGGACCTGGACTTTTTGTTTGGTTTCATTTTGGATTTGGTTTTGGTCTTTGGTTGGAAGATTTTCCAACAGAAAATTCAAATTCTATAATAAATACAAAGCTATCTGGGTTATATTTTCTCATTATTTTTGTTAGAACAGCTGTAGGTTTATAGAAAAATCATGCAGAAAGTACAGAATTCCCATGCACCATTCCCTTACATAAAGTTTTCCCTATTGATTAATATTTTTCATTATTGTGGTAGCTTTGTTATAACTGATGAAACAATATTACTATAATTATACTGTTAACTATAGTCTGTGGTTTACATTCTTTGTGTTGTATAGTTATATGCTTTTTCTTTTAATGCTGATAACATATATACAACCTAAAATTTCTCATGTTAGCCACTTTCAAGTATACATTTAAGTTAATGTATCACAATGTTGTGATATCATCACCAATATCACCAAACCTATTCTATCACAACAAACAGAAACTGCACCAATTAAGCATTAACTCCCATATGCAATACCTACTCCAGTATTCTAGTTTTTGAGTCTTTGAACTTGTATATTCTACTTATTTCATATAAGTGAGATTTACAATATTTGTCTTTTTGTGCCTGGCTTATTTTACTCAACATAATGTCTGAGGTGAGCTTTGATGATTTTTGTCAATTGTGGAATTTTTCCATTTCTTATAAATTCTTAAATATGCAGCAAAATATTATTTATAATGTATCCTTACTATTTTCTTGATATCTGTTGTCTCGTTAATGATTTATGGTCTCTCTCTTCTGTTTTTCTTCCTGATCTGGTTAAAGACATATCAATTTTATTGATGTTTTAAAAAATTCATTTTGGTTTCATTGATTTTTCTTTCTAGTTGATCTGTTTTCTACTGATGTCCATTCTAATTTTTCTTATTTTCTTCTTTGGATTATATTGCATTTAATTTGCTCTTCTTTTTAATTTCCTAATATGGAAACAAAGGTCATTAATTTGAGACCTATCCTCTTTGCTAATATAGTCATGATGTAAATTTCCCTCTAAATATTGCTATTACTACAGCCCACAACTTTGATATGTTGTGTCTTCATTTTCATTAAGTTAAAAATAGTTTCTGAGAGCCCTTTTGACTTTTCTTTGACTCACAGGTTATATAAAATGTTTTATTTAGGTTTTGTATTTTTGAGGATTTTGCAGATATCTTTTTAACTATTTTCCAACTGTGAGAAACCTACCTGGCTCCCATTGTCCACAATATACTTACTTATTTATAAATCTTAGAATTTACTTTCTAGTTTTAAGCATTCCTATCCTATGATTATGTGAGAAAGAAGCCTAAATTAAAATTCAGTTTATGTCTAGAAGTCTTTTTTGTCCTTAGAATAAGGGTGTAGTCCAAATACCATATTCAAAAGGTTTAGAGTAAGTTCTAGTCCTACCCTTCCGTGCGGTCATGTTTCATTTGAAATTGGTTTGTTTCATTCATTTCTATTTGTATTAATTTTTATGGTTTTCTCCCCATCCTTGTGATGTTTATTTATTTTTGAGTATCTGAAATATTAATACAGTTCCAAAACTCAGGAATGTACCAAAAAACTTATAGTCTGAAGAGTGCCATTTCCACCATTCCCTTAACTTTTCCGTCCCCTTCCCACCATCTATCTGTATGCATCCAATCTCATTAGTCTCTAGTTTATCCTATTTTTTTTTGCTGAAATTAGCATATACATGTACATTTTACTTCCCTTACATATTTGCACAAAAGGTAGCAGATGATAAATACCTGCTTGCAGCTTGCTCTTCATAATCTGCAATATATTCTAGAAGTCTCTACATACCAGTTCATAGGGATCTCCCTCGTTCTTTTATACAGCTGTATAGCACTTCATTGGACAGATGTACTGAACTTTGTTCAACCATTCTCCTATGTATGAGCATTTAGTTTGTTTTCAGTCATTTACAATTACAAACAGTACTGCATGTGACAGTTTAAGGCTTCTTGCAGGTCCCAGAAAAGATCACGTTCTTGAAGCTAATCCATTCCTGTGGGTGTGAAACATTTGATTAGACTGAATTCAGTTGGGGGCCTTTCATTGGATTATTTCAGTGAAGCGTTATTCCAGGTGGGTCTTGGTTAATCTTGCTGGAGTCCTTTAGAAATGGAGGACTGAGATCAGAGACACATAGAGAAAAAAGCTGCAGAGATGGATAGAAGGAACCCAGGAGCTCAGAGAGGAACCCACGAGAGAGGAAGCCACAGATGGAGCAACCAGAAGCTGAAGCAAAGTGACCGAGAAGAGAAGCAGATGCCTCCCTGCGCCTTGCCATGTGGCAGGAGTCCAGGATTGCCTGCAACTGGCCTTCAGTGAGACAGCATCTGTGATGATGTCTAGATTTGGACATTTTCACAGCCTCAGAACTGTAAGCTTCTAACCTAATAAATTCCAGTTATCAAAGTCAACTCATTTCTGGTATCTTGCTCCCAGCAGCTTTTAGCAAACTAAAACTCAGCAATAAATAACTTTATTCATATGCATTTGTGTACTTTTGGAGGTGTACCTTCAGGACAAATTTCTTGAAATCGTATTTATGAGTCAAATGTAAATATAAATGTATTTGTTCAATATTGCATAAAGATTGTTCCAGGTTGCATTCCCACGAGTAATATATGAGAGTACCTCTTTCCCATACATATCTTTTGCCCATTCTGAAATTATTTTTTAAAATTTTTTCTTCCCTCATTTTTAAAGTGCTCTCTCTATATTAGGGATATTAACTCTTTATCTGCAATATATGTTGCAAATATTTTCTGCTAGTTATCAGATATCATTTTTGTTTATGGTAGGGTTTTGTTTTGCCATGAAATTATTTTTATTTTAAGTAAACCATATAGCTATCTTTTTTTGTTATTGCATTTATAATAATGAGTACTGGATAGAAAATCTTTCTTATAATGAGATTAAAGAGGACTTCTGTCATGTTGTACTTGACTATTTGAATAGTTGATTTCATTTGTCATACTAAGATCCTGATCAACTGGGAGTTTATTCCTACGTATGGTGTATAGTATATATGTATATTTTTATTTCATTTTATTTTATTTTTATTAAATGAAAGTGATTATTTTTTTCATTTCTTATAACTATGTTTGTTTGATTTTCACATAAGAAATATTGTTGCTTTTTAGAATTAGAAAGGAGTATTCCATTGTTTTTACCCTTTAAAAGCCTGTGTATTTGGGATGCTCTCTTCCTAGAGAGGTTCTTGGTTTGGTGTTTCTTTTGTGGGAAAATTTTAAATATTCTTCAGACTTTCTATTCTAACTTTTGGGATTTCTAACTTTTTGGAGGTTAGAATTTTCTACAGTATCTAAACTTCCATCCATCAACGAGAGCTAAGCATGAGCAGAATGACAGTATGTTTTTATGAATTTCAGCCTCTCACAGCCAGCTGTTCCCCTCTGTCTCCAGGCAGCACCAGCACTCCTCCCACAAACCAGGTCAGCACAGCCTAGTCTTCCAGAATCAAGACTCCCCGAGTTGTCCCTTCATCACTTTCTCTTTTTCCTTTGTAGTTTAGCATGTCAGTAGGAACTGACTTAGATATTTTACACATTACTTCATATTTAATTTTTACATCAATCCTTAAAAATGTTTTTAATCATGCCAATTGAAGTGAAGAAGAAACTAAATCTAGCAAGAGTCAAGTAATTTGCTGAAAACAAATAGGTTTTAAGTTATGCATATGACTCCAAACACTTTTACTCTTCCCTCCATGGTCTAGTAAATTTATAAATGATTTAGGACTAAAAAAATGAAGGAAGGTATAACTAAATGGATGATGTAGTAAAAGGAATACCACCTAGGAGTTCTGTTGCTATAAACTTTTTCAGATACATTTGTGCAAATGAGTAACTAGAATACATTTATTTATTCCATAAGTGACTTCAGTAGGTGAAATCACATCTCATGCAGAACAATTTCTTTTAATCTATTGTGTCTGCACTTTATTTGCAGAAATTTTCAAACCACGTGACAACTCTAAATGGCCTAAGGTAAATTTAACTTTCTCAGTTCTGGATTCTGAATATAATCTGATCACAAGAGACTTAAAACCTGATGATTGTAAAACATAATGAAAGATTTCTATGTGACCTTAGGCTTCTATCTTAATCTCTCTAGGCTTAGATTTTTCTCATGTAGCATTGTAATAGTAAAACATATCTCTGAACATTAAATGAAATAACACTGGTCACTTGGCCAGGATAAATTCAAGATATTCCCAATGCAGAGCCCTCTCATAACAACTACACGCTAGCCCTTGTCCTTTAGAAATTCACAGACACGTAAGTACCTCAACTCAGAAACTTCTTATAATAAATTACTGGGATTGAGACATCAAGTTTAAATGAAAACAGTGCATCTGGGATTGAAGCTTGGATTTTATAATGGTTATAACTTTAAGATGATGGGATGAGAGAGACACTACAGTCAGCAAAACTGGCTTTACCGAAGCCCAGAGCACAGGAAATTCTGGACAAAGATGGATTGACTAGTAAGATTCAATATCCTTTGATGTGGAAGCCAAGTGATGGGCAAGGAATAGATGGGGGGTCTATTTTTATTACTCCTATGTTAATTTTATATTTGCAGCCCCCTTGTCACATATACTATCCATTGGATCCTCAATATGAAGCAAACTGTCCTCAAATTACAGCATATGTTTGTGCTACAAATGGCATCACATATATGAATGAATGTTTCCTATGTATTGTCCAATGGTAAGTTCAAAATAAAATGCTATTACTATTTCTCTATACTTCTTCACAGAGTTTTTAAATATTCTGGGCCAAGTAATTTTTATTTTAATGATGCATTTTTTTAAGATAGTCTCTATTTTTTGAAGAGAAAAGTGAAAAGTCTCATTTAAAAGTTTTGTTAAGATTAAATGTTGAATTTTTTTAAAAATAGAAAAACAGGATATTTTGCTAGATTTTTATAGAGATCATATTGTGGAGAGTCTATAGATTATATTCAAGCAATTAATGGAAATCCAATTAAAAAAACACTCAACATTTTTTCAATAAGACACATTGACTAAACTATGAATAGTATCCATTAAAGTTGTTTGATAACTACAGATAGACATAGATCCTGATACAGATGCAGATACAGATATATATGTAGACATAGATACAAATACAGATATGCACATCAGTAACAAATTGGTTTAATGCAGATAAAAATTGATAGTCAACTGTCTTTGAAATAAATTCCATTGAAAATTTCACTTAAAAATCAATGATACTCCTTCTGATATATTTTAGCTCCATTTGAAATTGTTTTAAAAATCAGCCCTGTGATTTATAAAACTGTCCATGCACTGTGAATGTGAAATCTTCCTTTGGAAAGAATCCTCATGGGCTTTCAGCATCATGTTCTAATCCCATTGGGATTCCTGCTGAGCCCTGAAGAAGGCGGTGTAGATTGAGGCCCTTGAGAAGTGAGCCCAATAAAGGAAACAGATGCTCTTCAGAGCAAGAACTAGCCTCAGAGAATGGTTGAAATATTCTTTAAGTCAAAATAATAGAAACTGAAAAGTGTAAATTGACTAAGTCTCTACCATTGGCTTCAAAGAAAGATGAATGAAAACTTATGGGTGTTACCAGAGTATGTAAAACAAATTACATTATCATTCCCTTCTAAAGCAGTTACTGTTGAGTTCTGAAGCAGGAGCTAATTAGACAAGAGGCTTCAAAATATCTTTTTAACTCTTTCACATAAGACTTTTTCCACATTCTGTGGTATTTAGACACGCATCACTAAAAAACACAGTATAAGAAGGACCCATCAGCAACAGCCTAGCATTCTGGAAAATAACTTAGGTTGATGCAGTATGGGCCTTGGGTCTCCCCTGGGCTGCAGTTCCACAACTTCTCACAAAGATGGTTCTGAGATTCCTCAGCCACACGTAGGAAATTGAGAATTCTGAGGGTTCAAAGATAGTCTCAACAACTCAGATCCATTATGGCAAAACTGGAGAAGATGTGGGAGAAATGATTCCCTGCCTCCCTCTGCCCCCTCCCTGTTTCCCCCCTTCCTTCTTGTCTTATAACTGCCCCAGGTACTGTGATCACTCTAGCTGCTACTTCTTAGTCTAAGAATAAAAGAACAGCTCTTGTTGATTAAAAGAGCAAAACGATTCAGTCATATTAGAAACAATATGAGCACAGTTCAGGTCCAACACACCTTACTGCAGAACACAGAGAGCTTGGCCCCAATGTCAGGAGTGCTGAAATGACCTGAAATGTATTTGAATTCTCTATATGATTTGCATGTGTAAACTTGGCCTTCATCCTATTTCTTTATCTTGGGACAGAAAGAACTGTACTGACACTCTTTTGAGTGATGGTAGAAGAGCAAAATTCCTCAGTCTCTGCTCTTGGCAGTGTTCTGAAGAAAATTCCTGGCAAACTGGACTTACCACCCAGATAGATACCCATTTGTGAGCAACGTAAATCCTTTTTTTAAGTTCATAAATTTACATCCTTATTTCTTTACATCCTAGTCACTATCCTGAAAGGAATCTCTCATGCCTACTCAATATAAGGCCCTGAAATAGGTGCCAAGAAAGCAGAGTTCTATGAAACAGACCCTAGACTCTTTAGACGATTGTGGTCTTGTTTGGCCAAAAGGATATGTGCATAGCATAGTTCACGGTGATAGAAAACAGCACTGGTTTTGTCTGAACAAAATAGTGTTTTAGTAAATTTTGAAATAATAGATAGTATTTCAAAATCAAATTTTATCTAGAAATAGAGATCTCCAATTTCTTTTGAAAAATCAAATAGTATAGTAATAGTAAGCCAGGATTTTGCATGCAATAAATAAGCAGCAGCTACCTAGTAGCTACTAGTATTAGCTATCCATTCAAATGGAGTTCAGACATTCCACATAGCTTCACTTATTCATAGCACGTGTTTGGCTCATACAAACATTTATGCTTTCAAACCCTGAACCAGCTGAGTAGGTTAGATATATTCAACAATGGGCTCAATTATGGAGGTTAGAGTAAAGAAACTCTTGAAGGAAGAAAAGTTAAAACATATGTGCCAAAGAGTTTGTAATGGACAATCTCCACAGGGCTAGTTGCTGGGGAAAACATTTGTAATGGACAAAGTGTGCAATGTCTTTTGGAAATAATAAAGAGTATGCTGAAAAGAAATATTACATAATTAGAGAATAATAATTTGTGAGGATGGAGAGTTAGACAGAAGTTAAGCTTCTGAGAAACATAAATGCAAGAGTAAAGAAAATAGCCTCTAGTGTGTGGGCAGTGTGAACTAATGACACTTTTCAACAGAGTGTGAGTTTTATGAATTATTATGGATAAAAATTTTGTTTTGCTTATATTTTGGCTCTTGGAGAAAAACCTGCCATTGTAACATTGAATGCAAAGGTTTCAAAATAGGAGTTGGTTATAGGATGAAAGAGCTATCTTCCTAGAATACTTTTGGAATAATCAAGACAGAGCAGGAAACGTCCGGACTATGGTGGTAACAACAGAAATGGAAAAAAAAAAAAAAAAAAATTGGCCTAAAGGAAATTACAAAAGCAGCTCTCTTTTTAAGACTTCCTTTGAACAATAAGGAAGAGGACAGTTGAGAGTGATGTCCACTTTCTTTATGATACTAACTTTATTTTTGTTCTCTTTAGGGAATTTGGTTCTCATATTAAATTTCAAAAATATGGAAAATGTGACTAATGGGTAGCAGAGTATGTACAATTGTTTATTCTTTTCACTACTTAATTCTGAAAAGTTTTTCTCTTGGAATATGAAGACATATAATAAATAAATAACTCCTGCTGCTGAACCCTAATTTGGATCAAAATAAGAACAAAACAAAGGAGTCAAATTAGCACAAATTCAAATATCACATTTATTATGAATAAACAGAGCTGATAGATATTCACTCAATTTACACTGACATGTGTGTGTACTGATTTTTTAAAGTCAATTTCCATTTTCTTCAGATCTAAGATCTGGTCATCAAATGGGATTACTTATTCTCCCCTGAATTAATTTACCCCAAATTGCAGGCCTATCTTCCCTAGTAATCTCACTTAAAGGCATGGAGCAAAGGCAAGACCCCAAAAGAGGAAGTCACTGAGCTACCCAGGCTTAGTTCTCTTTTTCTATTTCTTAGTTCTATTTTCAAAATCATTAAATAAGTTACATTTCTGTAACAAGTAAGTTTTACTAGAGGAAGTAAAATAAAAGATGGAGGGAGGAAATTAGGAGTGTTAACCATAGAAGGTTCCTCCTCAAAAAAGAAAAACCACTAGTCTGGGAATAAAGAGAATGGAATTCTGCCCTCCATTTTGCCGTTGACAAACTGCTAAATTTTGGGTCACATTAGTTATCATTGTTCCCAACCATAGTAGTTCCAAAATTCCCTTGGTTTGGTGTATTGTATGTTTATGCAGAAGAATAACCCAGTCATTAAACTGGCATCTGGCTTCATAAATATCCTGATGAGGGCTACTGTTGCTCCTTCATTTGTTTGCAAGCAAGATTGGAGTTTTAAAATCAACTACAACCTTATGTCAAATAGCAGGATATTCTACTATTAGATAATTCCTCTACAACATTGAGTCTTGTTAGTAACTGGTATGGGAGCTAAGGAGTGGAATTTTTTACTACTGCCTGAATATCCAGTCAGCCTTCTTCTAGTAACTGAAATCCAGCTTCCATTTGGTGAACTACCCCCAGCCTCATCCTTGTGTCTTCAGCTGTGTTCACTCCATCTTCATCAGGGATGGACCACATAGCCTGGGCTCATGATAATCAACAAATGGAATTCTTACAGACATTGACTTGGCATAAGCAAATAACCAAAAACAGAGCCATTGACACTCAAGTATTTACCTGGAAATGCCAAGAGAAAGACAATCTCTCTTTTTTCCTGGTAATACACCAGGAAAAATGTTCCCTCATAGCTTCAGGCAGCTATCTATGGAGACAAATGGAAAGCCCTTTGAAGAATGAAGTCAAAAAATGTAGGCAGAGAAGAGAGATGGAAAAACTGTAATCTGATAACATTGACTTTCTGTCTCCAGCCATGTCTAAATCAGGTCTATTCTTTGATGTTTTCTATACATTTACTAATAAATTTTTTTTCTCTTAACTCAGTTTGTGTCATGCTGTCAGTTTCTTGAGACAAACCAAATAATATATTAAAGAACAAAGGATCTATAAGAAAAGCAAATCCCTGAATATTTAGCTTTTGGGAAGATCCTTGTCCACAGTCTATTCATACTGGGAACCAGTCTTTACTCTGGTTATAAAGGTAGTATGGACAACCCAGCCTAGATGTTAAAATGTTAGCTGTAATGTTCTTGAGTGTATTTATATATCGGTAGTACACAATTGTGCAGCTATAATTTAAGATTCATTCCTGTCCAGGAATTCATAACACAATGAGATTGCAAGGCATTCAACACCTCTCGGATCAATACTGATGGATAAATCCCACTTCTGCCGGAAATATTTACCCCAACAGAAAAGAAGACCTGATCCTGAAAATTGTCATTCCAGTGCATTCTCATGGGGAGAAGAGCCTTCCTCTTGGGCACGTGTGGAGCTGTGGTGCAGGGAACTGGGGATAGACGTGCAGCACAAAGATCTCAGCTCACTTCCTCGCACTCCTTGTGGAACTTACATTCCCTGAGCATCACTCTCTCCACATTTACAGAAGATTTCTATGCCTCGCGTACAGGACTCCTGTATACATTAAGAGAGATTATGCTTGATAAAATGTCTTTCACAGAATCTGGTATATAATTTCCTTTATGAAATGGTTTATTGCTTTATATTTCTGTTCATTTTCTCTTTCACCCAGCACATTTCAAGAGAATCACAGGCTGAAATGGAATATATATCTGAGAAGGCCCTGAGAGCTCGTAGTAGTAGTTCTATTTATAGGCTTTCCGGGTGGAGAAAGTGTGCTGCTCTCTTCTTTCTTGTACTCACAAATGCAAATAAACACAGCGTCACTCCAAAATAGAAAGGGATGACCAGAAGTGGTCTAAGGGATGTTTTGATGATGAGGTCGCTGCCCATGGGTGTGGATATTCTCTGATCTTTCAATGTTATGAAATTCACTTGAGAAATTTTAAGTACCAAGACACCATTTTAAACAATGACATCTTTTGTATCCACCTCACTCATTGGTTTAGAAATTATATAATGTTAAACATTGTATTGACCATTTTACATTTGTAAAATTATGGGGTAAGTAAATTCATCTCCATTTGGCCTATTTAATATACATATATTCATTTGTCTAATGGATATGTATTATACCCGATAGGTACTCGTCTCTGATGCAGACAGATCCAAAGGGAAATTATAGATAGGTTTACTATCCACATAGGGAAGAAACACAAATAATCAATAATAAGAATATAGAAGGAGTAGGATCTTCTATTTTGATTAATTTGTGGTTGAGTGACTTATGGAAAATCCAGACAAAGTGCTCTTTAAATATTTAGGTCTGGACACTGGAATTTCAGTGGAGGCTGACAGAGGGTTTGGAAGTCATCAGTGTGTAGATACTGGAGTAGAAAAGATGAACTAAAATACCCCCACACCTGCATACATACACTCAGCTCCTTGTGGCCCTCTACCTCAATCTCATGGATGAAGCCCATGTACATTAGGAGACAATAATGTCCACATGTAAATAGAAGGAAGAAGGAGGAAAGCCAAGATTGTGAAGGGGGAAGAAGGAGTGGCAGGCATGGTTTTGCAAGGGACCCCTTAGATCCAGCCATGTTAATGATCCCTCCATCTTATCTTTCTTATTACATCAGTCTATAAATTTCTTTTTCTTTTTGGCTTAATTTGGTTTATTGTCCTGTCACTCAAATATCAAAGAATTTTGACTAATACAAAAGGACAAAGTCATCATTATGTTTGAAGACTGAGAAGACAAAAGGTGAAAAACTGCCATGTTTGGTCTCTGTGCTCTTTGTGCCATTACCTGTTGTAGCCACTAGATGCCAGCACCACTCTTTTTTCTTAGCTTTATCTGCCTAGTTCTTTATTTAACCAACAGTTATCCATCCAGAATAGCCCAGAGAAGGAGCATAACTCTTTACTTTCGCCATCACCTTCCAGCTAATAATACAGTCCACCTCTGCTGGCACCAGGGAGTCTCATTCTCTTACATCTTTCTCCATGTCCTTTCCCTTCTAAGAAGCTGGGGACATAGAGCTTCAGGTCCTTCAAAATGAATCATCTGCTAAAAGAGGACCTTCTCCTATAGATATTGACTGTCTGTTTCACTCTTTAGTCTCTCCATCTCTTTCTCTGCCTTACCAAAATTAACAACAACAACAACAAAAAAAAAAAAATTTCTCTCCCAAAAAGAGGAGCAGAGGGGAATGGAAAACCTGCCCTACTACAGAATAGAAAGGAGAAATCAAGGAAAATTCTGTCCTTTATTTTCTTCATCTCTTCAAAAGAGAGAAAGCCTATGATGATTCTCTTTTAGCAGGAAAAAAACAGAGTCCAGAAATTCCTGATTGGTGAGTGTCTTCACTGTTGTGTGTAAGTGCTGGTTGGGAGACACATGAATACAGGCATGGAAAATAAGCATAGATGAAGTTGAGGGGGGCATAAAAAGGGGGTGAGAACTGAGAATAGAAATAGCCATCTGAGGTTTCCAATAGGAACATAGGTGTTCTTGATGGATTATAGTTAACAATACAAATTTAAAACTGTTCTTTCATAAAGTATAATAAATGTTCTCTGCTAATGCAAGGTGTTATTAATAGCCTTGTATATGGTGGGAAAAGACACATTATAAACTATGGTGCATAATACTACAATTTCAATATTCTTTCATCAATTGTAAAAAAGGAACACTAATGCAAAAGGTCAACAGTGGGGGTTATATCAGAATGTTGTTTGTTTTTTACATGGTTTATCTGTGAACCTACAACTTCTCTAAAGTTAAAATTAAAGAAAAAAAAAAAAAAAAGAATACAGGTGTTCCAATGCAGGAAGGAGCAGTTTGCCACCTTGGTCCAGCCTTATGGACAGAGGTAGAGCCCCAACAATAATAAGCCAATGTTCAGTGAGCACATCCACCATGACAAGTGCCATAATGAGTTTTTTATTTGTTTTGTCTCAATTAACCCTCCTCATAATCTTGTGAGCCCGATACCTTTGTCACCCCCATTTTACAGATGGGGAGACTAAATTCAGACAAGCTACGTAAGCTGTGCAATCTTACAGCTCATAAAGGAGGACTGAGATTTGAACTCAAATTGTTCTGTCTTAATCACAACCTTATGTTGGCTGTGAACTCAGTTGAAACTAGAAAAAGGAGGACAGGCAAAGTTAATTATGAGAGATTTTTAAAAAGATACAGACTCACGTGCTCTTAAAAATAGCAAACCCCTTTTTAAGAAAGTGTTTTGCCTAGACATACTAATGGTTGAATAGTGTATCAAAGTAAAAATTTTATCTTCAAAATTATAAAAGCAGCCTTCAGATGGGAGCCTATTTCCCTGCTTACTTTTCAGCTGTTAGAAATAGCCAATGCTTCTTTACTACCAACTTTTTAGGTCTGATCTACCATTCCTCTATTTTTATGATCTCCAGACCTATTTATTCTCCACAAAACAGTAAGAAAAAATTTAGAGTACAGGCAAATAAAGCCATTATTTTGTCTAATACATAAAATGTACTGTGATGACTAGAGAGTGCTGTGATGTCAGGGAAGACCTCCTGGGGAAGCTGACTCTGGCTGCGGCAAGATCATGAGAAGGAGGTGGCCACGTGCAAAGTGGGGAAGAGTTCCAGGCACAGGGATGGCAAGGTCAGGAATGAGCTGGGCCCTAGGCTGAGAGATGGCCAGAAGGCTCATGAGAAGGCTCAGTGCCAGGAGTTGAGATCAGAGAGTCCTGGGGACCGAATCCTGTTGTGTAGGCCTGTATTAGTTAAAAGGGGTGCTGATGCAAAGCACCAGAAAATCTATTGGCTTTTATAAAAAGTATTTATTTGGGGTATAAATTTGCAGTTACAAGGCTCTAAAGAGGCCAACTCAAGGTTGATTTCTCAACAAAGTCAGTTGCCATGTGTTGAAGTAAGATGGCTGATGATCTCTATGAGGGTTCAGCCTTCCTCTCTCTCAGCTCCAGGCTGGCAAAGGGCATGTTTCTACCTGAGCTTTCTCAGCACTTCAGACTATCAGGTGAATGGCTCATCTCTCTTCCCGGGACTGCAGGATCAAAATTCTCTCATCTGCCTCTCTATAGAGCTCTCTCTCCCTTCCTCTGTTATATTAGTCAGGATTCTCTAGGGAAACAGAATCAACAGGAGATAGCTATAAATAGTATGAGATTTTATAAGAGTCTCTCACATGACCATGGGGGTGCATAAGTCCTGGTTCTGTAAGCAGGCTGCAAACCAGGGTTTCTGATGAAAGTCCAGTGAAGGTCCTTGATGAGTTTCCAGGAGATTTTGGTTGAGGAAATTCTCTCTGAATGCTAAAATCACTTCCCCTACTAAGGCATTCAACTGATTGGATAAAGCATCACTCATTGCTGACAACAATCTCCCTGGTTGATATAGATGTAATCAGCCATCTCGTCAGTAAACTCACTGATGAATAAAGCCCATAAATGTCCTTGTATTGCAAGTAGCCCAGTGCTTGCTTGACCAAACAACTGAGCACAAGAACCTGGCCAAGTTGAACCATTAGCCTAATCATCACAGTCCATCCTTGTAAACTCGGCAACCATACACATTACCTTAAACCGTACTTAGTCTCTAAGTAAAAATAACAGACATGCACATATATAGATTTCTACCTAACAATGTTCAGCTCTCCTGCATACAACCGGAAATTTATTAATTCCCTACAGAATAGGGTGCAAATCCTTGGGTAATATTCACTCTTTTTTTTTTAATAATAATTTTTTAACAGACACTTAGATTACATAAATGTTACACACACAAAAATATAGGGATTCCCATTTGCCCCACACCTCCCATACCGTCTCACATAAACATCCTTCATTAATATAGCACATTCATTGCAATTGATAAACGCATCCTGGGGCTTTGCCATTAGGCATGGACCATAGTTCACATTGTAGTCTACACTCTCTTCCAAAGTTCTCCATAGTATGTGATAATATAAAATGGCCTATATCTGTTGTTGCAATGTCATTCAGTACGATTCCCAAGTTCTGAAAAAGCCCCCATATTCCAACTGCTTTTCCCTCTCCCTGCCCCCAGAGCCTCCAGTGGCCACTGGCTCCACATCAATGTTGTAATGTCTTCCATTGCTAGAAGTCACAATATGTCTATAGTAGAATACCAGTAAGTCCACTCTAGTCCATAGTTCTTTCCCCAATCCTGAGGATTCTGGGATGGTGATGTCCACTCTACCTCTAATTGACAGGGGTCTTATATCCCATGGGGAAGATGGATGGGACTATCTTGCTTGCAGTTGCAGACTCTCTCTGTTCCTTGGGATGGTCATTGTTCATTATCATCTTCTTAGTTGTCCTGGGTGAGTCCAATGAGCTGTAGAGTAGGTGTTGCAACTCCACTGAGGTTCCAGGGTCAACTGGCACATGGACAGCCCAAAGACTAGAGTCTCTTGGATGTATACCTACAAACTCCATCACCAAGTATAGGTTTAAATAGAAGGGACAGATGAGTCATTTGTAGAGAAGACATAATTAAGTCCAGCTCTGTCACTCTCAGGAGCACAAAGTAGAGCCCACTGACAAGGCACCAAACTCCAGAGCTATCTGCCCTGACCATAGGACCTGGGTGTCTCCAGAGCCCTCAGGAGCCCCACTGTTTGAGGTAATGTCCACTTTGGCAGTCTATGAGATCCTGCTGAGATGTGCATAAGTGTTACCTCTGGGATGACCTCCCGACTCACTTTGAAGTCTCTTAGCCATATAAACTCTTTAAACTTGACATCCTTAAATATTATGACATGAAACTAATACAACTTGTCATATGATAAGGGAAAACAATTGGGGAAGAAAACAAAGAAATTTGTTTTGTGTACATATACAATCATACTCATAATGAAACCAGGAAGAAAGATTCATGACCATTACAGTCCTCATTTCTGTGACTGGTCACATGGTCAAAGTTCATATTTATCACTATCTTCTTCCACTACCCATTCCATGTTCCCTTTACCCTCAGCAAGCACTTCAGCTGGCCGTGGTTCTTTGCCTGGTGGGGTGACCAAACAACTGGGCACAATTACCTGGCCGAGTTGACACATTAGCCTAACCATCACATCTGTGAATCTTCTTCTGTGTCTTCTTGAGTGAGTGCCAGTTTATATAAGCCCACCAAGGGGGTGGGGACTTAAACTGAATTACACCCTACTGATGTGGTCGAATCAAAGCCCTAATCTTAACATAATTTAATCAAAGATATCTCAGCTGTATCTAATACAATCAAAGGGGATCACGCCCAGAGGTACAGACTAGTTTACAAACATAATCCCTCTTTTTGGAATTCATGAATAATCTCAAACTGCCACAAGGGCTTACAAATAATGCATGAAAGTCTAGGTCTTACTCTACATGAGATGAAAGGTCATTAGAAGGGTTAATCCTACAACACTGTAAACTATGAGTTAGATCCTGCCTGCTCTAGACACAACTCCTGGCCATAACTTACCTGTGAACACTGACAGAGTCTTAGGTTTTCATCTCTCTCTCACACACACACACACACACACACACTCACACTCACACATACACCTGGCCAGCCCCTAGTCTCCAGACTCTTGCTCCTCAGAACTTGGACCATGGAGTAGCAACACCAGCAGTAGCCCTGGGGCTTATTAGAAATGCAAATTTACAGATCTCACCTCAGACCTGTGAGTCAAATCCAGCATTTTGACAAGATACCCAAGGGATTTCTAATGCAAAACACAGTTTGAGAAGCATTGGTTTAGATGCTTTAGAGGAGACTTTGATAAGAACAAGTGTTAGTTTGTTTTTCATTTTCTTTTTTCTTTTTTTCTCTTGGGAGACACAACTGAAATTTTCTTGCATGATTTTGTTAATGATTCTGGGCAATATTCAACTCAACTTTGTTGGCAGTTAGTGGTTAATGGGTTAATGGTTAAGAATGGAGACTTTGAAATCAACTTCCTGAATTCAAATCTCAACTCTACCACATCTTTTTTTTCTTTTTTTTTTGTTAGAAAAGTGTAAGTTTACAAAAACTCATGCATAAAAATACAGAGTTCCCAATAGCACCCTATTACTAACACCTTGCATTAGTGTGATATATTTGCTACAATTCATGAAAGAATATTGTTATAATTGTACATTAACTGCAGCCCATCATTTACAATAAAGTTCACTGTGTGACCACATATCATTTAAGTTACCTTCAGCAAGTTACCTAACCCCTCTGAGGCTTAACTTTCTTATGTGATTAAAGAAAACTGCATTTGACACTAAAGAACTAAATAAGTACTTGTTTTTAACATTATTGCTTTATTATCATATCATCATCTTTATTTATCATCATCATCACCACCAATAATACTCTCTATTCCCTTCTCCTGCCCATTATTAGAAATGGTGAAATTAGTTGAGAGAATAACAACATTAATGGAAAGTGAAAGCCATGTTATTGAAAGCTCTTGTGTGATAAAATATAAGCCCTTTGACCTAGGGCATTCTTTCCTTTGAAGGGCTTAACATTTCATGAAACTATCCCTTTTATGCAAAGTATTCCTTGGTCTTATCTTTTCCCTGACCTTAGTTCCAGCCCCAGAGCTCCAATCTCTTGCTTGATCCTATATTTAAATTTTCTACCATCACCTACCACTCAACAGATACAAAACTGAACCAAGCACCTCTTTCCACAAGCCAGCTCCTCCTCCAGCTGCCCATTTCAGTTGATGGAGCTTCGTTTTCTCAGTCATGAGGCTGAAAATGTTTACCTTCCTTTGGTCTCCTTAGAACTCCACCTACAGCCACACAGTCACCAAGCTTTCTGCTGAGTTCTTAAACCCCTTGTGTTTAAGGACAAGATCTTTCTTTCAATTTCCAACCCTTAAAAGATCAATATTTTCATAAAATATAATAAAATAAATTTACCAAATGTAAGCTATGGACCACAGTTAGTGGTAATATTCTGATGAGGTTCTTTCATAATCTGTAATAAATGTTCCACAACAATGTAAGGTATTGGTAGAAAGGTGATGTATGAGAATTCTGCACATAATGCAGTATTGTTTTGTAAGCTCATAACCTCTCTAAAAAACAAACACATATTTGTTTACAATGTAATCCTAGTTATGATTGTGGCCAATGAAGGGAAAAAATCAATCTTTCTTCATGTTACCATCATATGCAAATTGCACAACAAAAGAAGATATTTTGATTGCTTTATTTATTCTATGAACTATTAAATACCATTGCACTACTTTTAATTGGAAAGAGATAGCTGAGCAAGTTACTTTCCAGAAATTTACCCGACATTTCCAAGTTAGTACCTAATGGCTTGGCAATTGTGTATGTTAATTTTAGTTTGTGCAACCTGCAGTAATATTAATAAGAAGCACAGAAAGCACAATTACGTTTATGAGAAATTTTAAACATCTGAATCTATTGTTGCATTGTATTGTTTTAAAGTCAATACATTCTCTTGAATAATTCTTTGGTTTTGGACTTATTTCTTGGTGTTTTACATTTAAACGCTACTTAAATTTTGTTGTTTTCATTGCTTCACTAGGCAATACTCTTCCACTACTGATAAAAGCACATTATTGTTTTAGCACATAATGATCAATTGTGGCTACAAAATTTGACTCAATTTTATAAGAGAACATACACTTGAGTAAAACCAGGAAAAACTCTTTAGATTTTCATATCTTCAGAATTATTTCCATCATCTTTTGTTTATTACTTCTGCTGCATTCAGAAAAAGGTGGGTCTATTTCTTGCCAAAAATATAAAATCCAGGAAAAGAGTTTGTTAGTTTCTCAAAAAACCAAATGTAGAATTACCATATGACCCAACAATTCTATTCCTAGGTATACATTCAAAATAATTGAAAGCAGATAATCAAACAGATACTTGTAACAGATTTTCATAGCAGTTTTATTCACAATTGCCAAAAGAAGGAAACAAACGAAGTGTCTCTCAGCAGATGAATGGATAAACAAATTGTAGTATATCCATACAATGGAATATTATTCAGTCATGAAAAGAAATGTAGTTCTGAACCTTGAAAATATTATGCTGAGTAAAATAAGTGGGACAAAAAATGACAAATATTGTATGATTTCATTTATATTAAATATATAGAAAAAGCAAACTCCTGAAAACAGAAAGTAGATTATGGGTTACTAGGGGCTGGGGGGAGAGGTAATTGGGGAGATTTTGTTTAATGGGTACAGTTTCCTTTTGGGGTGATGAAAATGTTTATATAATGGGTGGTGGTGAAGGCAGCACAGCAGTGTAAACATAATTAATGATACTGAAGTATACACTTAAAAACCGTTAAATAATAATATTTTTAAAATAAAATAATATCCAGTGAAGCTTAGTTTGCCACATAAAAATTGTGGTTAAATAAATACAAATTTGACATTCCAAATTTACTTGGTGGTATTAAACTATAAATTTAAAACTTGTCTTGGTAAAAATTAAGATGATTATAAAATAAAAGTTATAAAATTAAGTGATTAATTTTTTGCTTTTGTTGTATATCTTTGGGAAAGGCAGTGGTATGTTGGTCAACCAGTTCTCTGGGAGGGAGAAACTGGGTAGAAGTTCTTATTTGTAGCAGTTGTTGATTTTTATGGTGTAAATACTCACACAGTGGTTGAATTCAAGCTACCTTAAACAGTCATCTTGCAAAATCTCTTAATATTTAACAACTACCTCTCACATGCTGATGTAAGCTGACTCCAGCATACAATTTCAAGTAAAATCTGACTTTAAATCGTCCCACATTGTACCTCCTCAAAATGGACTTTAAATTATTTCATTCTATGAAAGAACTTGTTCAAAGGATGAAAAGACAAGCTACAGACCACAGGAAAACATTTGCAAACCACATATTCCAAAAAAGGACTAGCATTTAGAATATATAAAAACTTTCAAACAATCCAACTTTAAAATGGGAAAAAGACATAAAGAGGTACTTCACTGAAGAGAATACACAATTGGCAATAAAGCACATGAAGAAAAATGATCTGCATATCAGGGAAATGCAAAGTAAAACCACAATGAATATAACAACATTCCAGTAGCATTGACCACACCAGTGCCCATATCTTTGTTTTTAATACCATTTTCCAATAAAAGGAATCAGGGCTCCATGGAGAATTGACTGATTCTAAGACGGGGCAGGGAATGTACAAGATGAGCCTGGAATATCTTGCAATGCAAGAAAGTAAGGAAGTGTTACATTTAAAAAAAAAAAAAAAAGATGGGGCTAGATTTGGAAGATAGCAGCAAAGTTGCTCCAAGAGTGAGCTCATCCTACAGTACAGTTAGTAATCACCCAGAGTTATCTAAAGCTCCTTGGAGGTCCCAGGAGATGAGAAAAGCATCCTGAAACATTGTTAAAAGAACAGAAGATGGTGACTGCCCATCTGCATTGAAGGCTCATGAGTCGAACACTCATGCCATGGAGGCTGGTGTCCATCCCTCACTGGTGGTACAAGACACCTCAAGAGCTATTCCCTGTCTAGAGTTGGAAGCTCCATTTCCCAAAAATGAAGGAGGAAGAGATGGTTGGGTACTGACTTCAGCTACCGATTAGTAAATTCTGCTGGTAAAGTCTAATCCTAAGAACAGATAAAATTTTAACCTGTCCAAATCAGAAAGAGGCTGGGATGCTCCATTTAATCTCCATCCCTGGCTTGAGGGGAAGTGGGGCTAATTGAAACTCACCAGTGATGGTAGGGACTGGCTTCTTTACATCCAGCTCAGATTGCAGCCATAGCCTACGCTCCAGCTCCACCTCTGGCAGGCAGGAAGCTGGGGGACTTGCACCGGCCTCTCCCAGCCACTGTAGCCACTGTAGTAGGTTTTGGCCCACATGGACCGATTAGTTGAATACCTGGGCTCCATTCCTGCCCCGTGAAATGATAAGAAGGAGGCTATGTTTCCTCAGCCTCTCTGGGCAACTGTAGGTGCTTTCAGCTCTCACAGACTGGATTGTTGGACACTTGTGTTTGCATCCCATCCCTGAAAGGGCAGAAGGCACAGTACTTTCTCAGCCTCTCAGGGAAGTTTCAGGTACTTTTGGACTGCACAGACTAGATTGTTGTGCACTCCTGATGCTCCATCTCCACCCCTGGCAGGGAAGGAGGAGGGGCTGGTGCTTCATCAGTATACCTCAAGAACTACAGTCAGTTTTTTCTGCTTGGCTTAGTTTGTTGCCAACACCTGTGACTCCATTCTCAACCCAGAAGTGTAGGAATCTTGAAGCTTCATCAGTCTGTCTGGGCAACTACAGATGGTTTGGCCTGCAGGCTTGGATTACTGGATAACTGTGGCTCTGCCCCTACCCCTGGCCAGGTGAGAAAGGTGGGAGAAGCTTTGTCAGTTCCTGGGGTAACACAGAGAGCTTCAGCCTCCACTCTTACAGGACCAACTGCATTTTCTGCCCCCTGCTATGCAACCAGCAAGGGAGAAAGGGCAAGAAACAGAAGAAAGAGAGCTAAAAAAAATTGAGATTGGCTAAAAATGAGCCATTATAAGTTTCCATATTGAAGTGAACAAAGTATCAAATAGGACCTCTAACAAAAAGCCAATCAAATAAAAAGCCCTAGACTAAAGGGAGATACTACATCCAGAATAAATACATCTAGTAAACTAGAAGCTAAGACACCACCAAAAATTACAATCCATTCCAAGAAACAGGAAGTTATGGTCCAAAGGTCAAGCTAAGCTTACAGATGACCTAAAGGAGTTGAGACAACTAATCAGAGTTGGTAAAAAAAATCTCCTTACTAAATTCAATGAGATAGCTAAAGAGATTAAGAATATTAAGAAGACACTGGGTAAGCACAAAAAACAATTTGAAAGCATACATAGGAAAATACCAAAACTTATGAGAATGAAAGGCACAATAAATGAAACAAAAAATACACTGGAGACATTTAACAACAGATTTGAGGAGGCAGAAGAAAGGATCAGTAAGTGAGAAGACATGGCTTCCAAAAGTGAACATACAAAACAACAAATAAAGCAAAGAATGGAAAAAATTGATCAGGATCTGAGATGGCAGGAACTAAATGATGGCAAGAGATGTGCAAACATACATGTCATCAGAAACCATGGAGGAAGAGGGCAATGGTCTGACATATTTAAGACACTGCAAGAGAAAAACTGCCAGCAAAGAATCTTATATCTGGCAAGACTGACTTTAAAAAATAAGAGTGAGTTTAGAATATTCACAGATAAACAGAAATTGAGAGCGTTTGTAACCAAGAAAAAAGCTATGAGGGAAATAGTGAAGGGAAAAGAAAAGACTACCAGCCTGAAAAGAAAAGACAGGAAAGAGTAGCTTGAAAGAGAGTCTAGAAATGAAGATTATATCAGTAAAATAACTTAAATTGTAAAAGGGGTGGTAAAAATAAGATATGAGAGATAAAACACAAAGGTCAAAATGGGTGAAGTAAGAACTGCCTTTGCAGTAATATTTAATGTTCATGGAATAAACTTCCTAATCAAAAGACACAGAATGTCAGAATGGAAAGGAAAATATGAGTCATCTTTATGCTGTCTGCAAGAGACTCACCTTAGACCCAAGAATATAAATTGATTGAAAGTGGAAGCCTGGAAAAAGATATTCCATACATGCTGTAACAAACAAACAAACAAACAAAAAATGCTGGAGTAGCTATACATATATCAGATGAAATAGACTTTAAAAGCAAAACTGTTATTAGAGACAAGAAAGGACATTACCTATTATTCTTCAGGAAGAAATAGTAATCATGAATATATGTGAACCTAACCAGGAGGCACCAAATTAGATGAGTAAACACTGTCAAAACTGGAGGGAGAAATAGATATCTTTACAATAATAGTTGGAGACTTCAGTATACCACTCTCATCATTGGATAGAACATCTAGGCAACGGACAAATAAAGAAACAAAGAGCTTGAATATTAAGATAAATTAACCAAACCTAGTAGACATATACGGAAAAATGCACCTCAAAACAGCAGGATATACATTCTTCTCAAGTGCTCATAGATCTTTTTCCAGGAAAGACCATATGTTGGGCCACAAAGCAGAACTCAATAAATTTAACAAGAATGAAATTATACAAAGCACTTTCTTTGATCATAATGGAATAAAGTTGGGAATCAATACAGAAAAGAAAATGCATAAAAGGGGAAATTTTTTTAAAATGTAGATTAAATAACAAACTCTTAAATAATCAGTGGGTCAAAGGAGAAATTGCCAAAGAAATCAGTAAATATCTCAAGATGAATGAAAATGAGAACACAACATATCAGAACCTACGGGATGCAGCAAAAGCAGGGATGGAAGGGAAATTCATAGCCCTTAATGCTTACATTAAAAAAAAAAAAAAAAGAAGTAATACTGAAATCAATGACCTAACTACACAACTGGAGAAACTAGAAAAAGAGCAGCAACTATTCCCAAAACTAGCAGAAGGAATGAAATAACAAAGATCAATGCAGAAATACATGAAATTGAGAACAAAAAAAATAGAGAGAATTAACAAAAGCAAAAGTTGTTTCTTTGAGAAGTTTAAAAAAAATTGACAAACAGCTAGACTGACAAAGAAAAAGAGAGAGAAGATTCAAATAAATTAAATCAGAAATGAAAATGGGGACATTACATGTGACCTGAAAGAAATAAAAGAGATAAGAGGATACTATGAACAACTGTATGCTAAAACACTAGATAATGTAGATGAAATGCAAAAATTCCTGGGAAGGTACAAACATCCTACACTGACCCTAGAAGAAATAGAAGACCTCAAGAAACCAATCACAAGTAAAGAGATTGAAGCAGTCATCAAAAAACTCTCCGAAATGAAAAACCCAGGACCAGATAGCTTCACAGGTAAATTCTAGCAAGCATTCAGAGAAGATTTAATAACACTATTACTCAAACTCTTCCAAAAATTTGAGCAAGAAGGAACACTAACAAACACATTCTGAGGCCAACATCACCCTAATACCAAAGTAAGATAAAGATATTACAAAATAAGAAAATTACAAACCCATTTCTCCTAATATGGATGTAAAAATCCACAATAAAATACTCACTAATCAAATCCAACAACACATTCAAAAAATTATTCATCATGACCAAGTGGGTTTTATACCAGGCATGCAAGGGTGGTTCAACACAAGAAAATCAATCAGCATAATAGACCACATTAATAAATCAAAGAAAGAAAATCACATGATCATCTTGATTGACACAGAAGAGGCACTTGACAAAATACAGCATCTTTTCTTCTACATCTACAAAAGATAGAAATTGAAGGAAACTTCCTCAACATGATGAAGTGCATATATGAAAAACCCAGAGCTAACATTGTAGTCGATGGTGAAAGACTAAACACTTTTCCATTGAGATCAGAAGAAATGGATGCCCAAAGTCATGACTGTTGTTCAATAAAGAGCTAAAGCAATCAGGAAAAAAAGAGAAAGAAATAAAAGGCATCCAAATTGGAAATGAAGAAATAAAATTGCTATTCACAGACAATATGAGACTATACCTAGAAAGTCCCAGAAAATCTACAATAAAAATACTAGAGCTAATAAATGAGTTCAGCAGAGTGGCAGGATAAAAGATTAATAACGCAAAAAATCAATAGTGTTGTTATACAGTAAGAATGAGCAATCTGATGAGGAACTCAAGGAAAAAATTCTAATTACAATAGTGACTAAAAGAATCAAATATTTAGGAATAAACTTAACCAAGGATGTAAAGCACTTGTATTCAGGAAACTATAATGCAGTCCTAAAAGAAATCAAAGAAAATCATATATATAGAAGATTTAGTGCAATCATGACAAAAATTCCATCAACTCTTTTTTAAGAAATGGAAAACACAATTATCAAGTTCATTTGAAAGGGTAATGAGCCCCAGATAGCCAAAAACATCTTTAAAAAGAGCAAAGTTGGAGGATTCTCACTTCTGGACTTTAAACCATATTACCTCGCTACAGTGGTAAAAAACAGCATGCTACTGGCATAAAGATAGACATACAGACCAATGGAACTGAACTGGTGGTTCAGAAAAAGACCCTCACATCTATGGTCAAGTTATTTTTGACAAGGCTCTCAAGCCCACCCAGCTGTGGCAGTATAGTGTATTCAACAATGGTGCTAGAAGAAATGGATATCCATATCCAAAAGAAGAAAGAGGACCCCTATCTCACACCTTCTACAAAAAATTAACTCAAAATGGATCAAAGACCTAAATATAAACGCTAGAACCATAAAGCTCCTAGAAGAAAATGTAGGGAAATATCTCCAAGGTCTGGTGGTAGGTGGTGGATTCTTAAACCTTACACTGAAAACATGAGTAACCAAAGAAAACATGGATAAATGAGACCTCTTCAAACTTAAACACTTTTTTTCTTCAAAGGACTTTGTAAAGAAAGTGAAAAGGCAACCCACTCAATGGGAGAAAATATTTGGAAGCCACATATCTGATAAGGGTTTGATTTCCATTCTATTTAAGAGATCATACAACTCAACAATAAAAGAACAAGCAATCCAATTTATAAAAAGGGCAAAGGACTTCAAACAGACATTTTTCCAAAAGGAAATACAAATGGCCAAAAAACACATTAAAAAAATGTTCAATATCAATAGCTATTAGGGAAATGTAGATCAAAACGACAATGAGATAACATCTCACACCTCAAAGAATGGTCATTATTAAACAAACAGAAAACAATAGGTGCTGGAGAGGATGTGGAGAAATAGGAACACTCTTTCACTGTTGGTGGGAATGTAAAATGGTGCAGCTTCTGTGGAAGACAGTTTGGTGGTTCCTCAGGCAGCAAAGTATAGAACTGTCATATGATCCAGCAATTCCTCTACAAGGAATATATCCAGAAGATCTGAATACTGTGACACGAACAGACATTTGCACAACGATGTTCATACTGGCATTATTCACAATCGCCAGAAAAATGGAAACAACCTAAGTGTCCATCAACTGATGAATGGATAAACAAAATGTGGTATATACATACAATGGAATACTATGCTACTTGTAAGAAGAAATGAAATTGGGACCCATATGATAGCATGGATGAACCTTGAAGACATTATACTAAGTGAAATAAGCCAGACAAAAGGACAAATATTGCATGGTCTCAGTAATATGAACTAAATATGAAGAATAAACACATGGAGTTAAAACCTAGAGTATAGATTTTTAGGAGATAAGAGGAGGGCTGTGAAGGAGTACTGATGCTTAATGTATGTAGAAGTTTTAATTATCTTGACTGTAAAAGTGTGAAAATGGGTAGAGTTGATGTTAACAGATTAAAGTGAATTGAGCTAATGCAGCTGGTTTATAAATGGGATTGTGGCTTGAAAAGGGTAGTCTAGGGATGTAAATGTCAATGAAAGAAAAAGAATAATCTAGGGACTAAATAACAGTGAATGCAGAGGTGGATGAGAGTTGTGGTTAATAGTCTAAATTCAAGAATGTCCTTTTAAGAATGAAAGCAAATGTACATCACTATTGCAAGGTCGTAAAAATGTGCAGTAGCATGGGAAAAGTACAATTAATGTAATGTATGGACTATAATTAACAGCAATACTGTAATATACTTGCATCAATGCCAAAGATGTGCTGTGTTAATAATAGGGTGGATATGGAAAAAATATACCAAATGAATGCTATAGAGCATAGTTAGTGGTAATATTCTGATGATAATGTCTCATAATCTGTAACAAATATTCCACAACAATATAGTAGATTGGTGGAGGGGTGTTATATGGTAATTCCACACAAGTGCATAATTGTTTTTTAAGTTCAAAACTTCATAATAAAAAAAATAATTTAAAATATATATAGATATGACCTTAGTTAAAAAAAAAAAACTTATAAAAGAAATTGTAGGTTTACAGAAAAATATTGCAGGAAATATAGAGTTTCCATAAAACCTCACCCTTATTATTAACACCATGCCTTAGTGCAGTGCTTTAGTTATAACTAATGAAAGAATATTATGATAATTGTACTCAACTATTTTCTATGGTTTGCATTAGGGTTCTCTTTTGTTGTTATTTAGTCCAATGTTTTCTTTTTACATTTTTATTCTGGTAACATATATACAACCTAAAATTTGGCCTTTTAACTACCTACAAATATATAATTCAGTGGTGTTAATTATACTCACAATGTTGTCCTAGCACTGCTAGGATTGTTGGAAATTTGAATTGCTTGCATTAATAGAGTAATGGTAGCAGCTAAGGAGGAAAAGACAGAGGTTCATCTTCAACTCAGATGGGTACCATTTATCCTGTAGTCTTCTCTGCAAAGGAGTCCTAACAGACTCAGACAAAGATAAGCCTGAGCCATTAAAAAAGAGTGTGCATGGAGAGAGATGTGTTAAACATTTCTCCACTTCTTCTGCTTATTGAAGTTAAATTCAATCAAAAAATGGTTAAATTATTTTTAAGTTCCAGTGAGGTAAGCATCACATATTTTTTTTTAAATTCTCTGAAATGAAACAGCTTACTCCTCTCAAATGTTTGATGAATTACATGGACTCTTAGGACTAATTATTCATTTAACAATCATTTATTGGGTAGTACCTAACTCTCTGCAATTCATTGTACAGGTGCTGGGATAGGGAAGTAGATGCTTTCTTTTGGAGCCTGCATTCAAATGGTGAAAGATATAATAGAGAAATATATGAAAAAGGCAACATCAGATAGTAATAAGTGCTGTTAAGAAAATGAATGAAACAAGATCCCATGTGATAATGAGTGAGGGCATATAACAGGAGCTTCATAAAGAGATATTGAATAAATGTTTGAGACCAGCTACTCCTAGACACAGACTCTAATTGAAATCACTGAAAGAAAATTTGTAATGGAAAATAAGAACAAAAGAGACACATGGAAGAAAGACAATTAAACACAGAGAAATGGATGAACAGATTATCCAACCCAGTCTCCCACAGAATTCAGTAAAAAAAAAAAGTTTACCCTAATAATAGAAGGTATAGACGAGAACCTGATTTACAAATTAAATGTTTTAAGACAAAAAAAAAAAAGCCATTTTATATAATAATGTTATTGGAGAAAACTGGATTCCAACAACAAACTGATCTACCTGTGGCCATCACATTCACTCTTCCCTCCGCATTAAGTGAGCCCCTGGCTCTCCTAGACTTGGCTCCTTCTCATCATTCAAGTCTTGGTTCAAAACTCACCTCCTCTGAGAATCCTTTTCTGATTACTCAGTCTAATTTGTCCCTATCTCGGATCTGAATCATCTTATTATTTTTTTTGACTATTTTTCTTTTTAGTCTATGAGAAAGTAAGATGCATGAAGTAGGGACTTTGTCTTATTCATCTCTCTATATTCAGTGCAAAGAACATTGCTTGGAACAGAGAAGGAAAATGGTCAAGTTGGTTATTACTTGGTGTTTTACTGTTGTAAGTAATGTTATGTAAATACTCATCAGGGTAGGGAGGACTTACAGGAGTATGCACAATAAGGGGAAATGTTAAAGGAATTATTCTATATCATATGAAGAAGAAATACCTTGACTGGGCAGTCAAGAGCTGCCATTACATATCTGAAGGGCTATCCTTGGAAAGAAGTAAGAAGTTCTGATGGGCTCCATTGGAGAGAACTATAGTGTGTGGAAGCCACATGGAGATGAAGTTCAGTTCAATGTGATGAAGAACTTTTAAGCAGTCCAAGAAGACTGAAAGCACAGTGTTCTTCCTTGGAATAGAATGACCATTTGTGAAGAGTGTTTATATTGACCACCATCACTTTATGGAAAATTGGCTTAACCCTTATATCTTAATGCCCAAGAGAAGATCAGCATTCCTTTAAATGTTGATCAGTGTTCTATAAAGTAATAAATAACTTGTGGTCAATAAAGTTTGGGGAAAATCAACTTAAACAAAGTGAAATCTTTCCATATTGAATTGCCTTGCAAATTTAATAGAATTCAGTAAAATAAAGTGCATTGTAAATAACCCAAAAAGGAATAGAGTAGGCAGTGCCTCCCAAGTCTGGTTGACTAGGGAATCCTTTACTCAAGAAATACCTATTAGCATTTCATGGGCTACTAGTCTCTTAAAGATCAAAGCTCTATGATTCTTTAATGTTGGCTAACTCTGTAGTTACAGATGCCCCCTTCAGCACTGAGCACAGTAGATATGATTTTACTGATAAAGAAAAAGGAGATGATAGAGAGTGTGTGTATCTATCTCTCTCTCTCTCTCTCTCTCTCTCTCTCTCTCTCTCTCTCTCTCTACTGCTCTCTTTCTCTTTCTCTCTCTCTTTCTCTCTCTTTCTCTCCCCCCCTCTGTGTGTGTGTGTGTGTATAAAGTCTAACTCCAGATCCTGCGATGTCACCTAGGAGTAAGATGAAGCAACAGGAAAAATAGTTTTTGCTCTTTATTCACACCATCTCATCCCATGATTAGAAGTATTTAGCCTCAGTTGTTCAAAGAAAATTGCATGGATCCAAATTATAGGATCTTAGCACCCTGTTTCCAGGAGAGGCAGATAACCAGAAATATAAGTCCTGCCAGACATGAGGACAGTCAAAAATGGACTGATTTATCTTGTCACAGCCTTTTTCTCTCACCTCAAAATCCTTCCTTAATTTGTGGCTACATGTCCAGCCTGAAAATGTCCTCCCTTGTAGACAGCTTCCATAAACTAAAGCAACCCCACATTTGATCCCCTGACCTCACTTTTCCTCACTCTTTTAAATCCAGTGATTTCTTGCTATCCCTTCATTACCTGTTTCATCTTTGGATACACTCTGATGATCATCTCAGCACAGCTCCATCTCTGAGAAATTAAATCTGGCTCTTTGCCTCCAGCCACATCCTCCATAAATAATTGTTTGTATTCCCCACACCTACTAAGTTCACATTTTGCCTGAACCTCAACTTCTAAACCTTAAAGTTCTCAAATCTTGCACAGCCCACCAGAACCATCTGGAACATTTGACCCCCTTCCCAGGCTTCCACCTCCTAACATACTCTTTATGACCCCCAGCAAGTCTCTGATGTACCCACTCCCTCTCTATAATAGAATTTTTCCACATTCCTCACTCAGAGATATGTCAAATGGTACTGTCTGAGTCTGCTAAAGTCTAATGCTAACTTTGGCTATTGGTCATTAGTCTTTATATCTGTTGTTGACTATCTGACATACTCGTCTTTTTTTTGGTGAAATTTTTTTTCATGGTTTACACTATGGTTTGCATTTTGCACTGTGCCATTTTATAGGTTTTGACAAAATGTATAATGGCCTTTTTCCATCATTGCAATGTCATCCAGAACAATTTAAATGTCCTAAAAATGCCCCGTGTTACACCTATTCTTCCCATGCCCTCCCCTCAGAACCTCTGGTGACCCTGCCTTTATAAAATTTTACAAGCTCTTCCATTACTAGAATAATAATAAATCTACTTTAGCTCATAGTTGCATTCTTCCTTTGTGTTTGTTCATTCTTCAGTCTTGTGGGAATGGTAATTCCCACTCTGCTTCTGACTGAGAAGGGACCCAGACTCCATGGGCAGATGGACAGAACTTTCTTGCTTGCAGTTGTAGATACTCTCTGTTTTTTGGGATGGCCATTGTCCATCATCATCTTTTTGTTAGTTGTCCTAAGTGAGATCCAATGAACTAGAGAGTAGTGTTGGCTGTGACTTTGCTGAGATTCAGGGTTCAACCGGCACATGAACAGCCAGAAGATTTGAGGTTCCTGGACACATATTTAATGGATAGAGTGCTAATTATAGGCTCAAATAAAGGGGGCATAAGAACCACGTGTAGGAAAACTATAAATGAGTCTAACTCTAATATCATATATTCCAAGGTAAAGCCACTGACAGGATGCCAAATTCTTCGTAGTGTTGTCTGCCCTCATGATAGTCTAGATGTCTCTAGAGCCTTCAGGAGCCCTGCTGATTCTGGCACTGTTTTCTGTGGCAGTCAGTGAGATCCTCCTGAAATGTGCATAAGCTTAACCTCTGGAATGACCTCCCGACTCACCTTGAAATCTCTAAGTCATAAAAACTTCTTTGTATTTAATATTTCCCCTTTTTAGTACAGGTCTTTTTCCAAATGCATCACTAGTTGGTGCTTGGTAATAATTCCTCAGTGCCACGGAGGCTCATCTCAGGGAGTTATGTCCCAGGATTGGGGGTGAGTAGTGAATTTATATACTGAGTTTGGCTTAAAGAGAGGGCACGTTTAAAAACAAGGAGGCTTTCAGGAGGTAACTCTTGGGCAATATATAATGTTAAGCTAAGTTTTAATTTCACAAGAATGAGGTTCATAGGTACAAGCATCAATATCAAGGGCCTGGCATATTGGTCTGTCCTCCTTTGCTAGACACTGCCCATGTAACTAGGGATTCTTGCCACTCTGCTAGAGAATATAGAAGAATTCTCCAGGATGGGAATTCAATATTCTTTCACTTATTGTGTGGTCTCCACCCACCACATGAACACATTCATATTCCATAGAGGCTTGCTTCAGGTGCATCTCTCCTATACTTCCCTCCACCACCAAAACCCTACACCAGTGATCCCCCCTGCCACAGTTACCACCCTTCAGCCATCCAAAACTTCCTCAAAACAAAGCCAAAAAAATAAATAATTTAAAATAGTTTAAAAATAACAAATAAAATACTAAATAAAAAAAAATTTTTTGCTGTGTCTTTCACCATCATAAGATCTGTTATCTTTTATATACAGTGACAATATCTTCCATATGTCCCCCCATTGTCTTATTTTTTTCACTTTATTTTCAAAGAAGTTTAGGTTATAGAAAGGTCACAATGAAAAGATAGGCAATTCCCTATACCACACCCTCTCTCACATTTTCCCTTATTGATAACATCTTTCATTAGTTAGTATGCCCCAGGTGCACCCTTTCCCACATTCCCCTCATCCCCAACACCCTGCAGCAAAAACCCTCCCCTGCCATATTTGCTAAAAGAATATTCCCACCATTGTATTTGTAACCAGAGACATACAAATCCCCTGAGTTTACCTGTTCCTTCCTCCAGTCCTCCCCCCAGTTCCATGAATAGTCCAACCCAACCCTCCCCACCCTGCTTACCCTCACATTCCAGCATGGTCAACCCCACACACATCCCTGTGCCACTATCACCCCCATCCACAACCAAATCACCCCCTTCTCCTTATTAAAGGTTTTGCCCATATTGAGCATCAGCTCACCATACTCTACTCCCTTTCCATCTCCTGAAAACCTATCTTCCAGAAGCTATCTCTGTGAGTCTGTGATATTTGCTTAGGTTTTATCAGTGAAGTCATGTAATATTTTTCCTTCAGTGACTGGCTTACTTCCCTCAACAGAAGGTCTTCAATATTCATCCATGTTGTCTTATATGTCTTTACTTCATTCCTTCTTACAGTTGAGTAATATTCCATGGTATGTATATACCACAATTGCTTATCCATTTATCTATTTATGGACACATGGTTTGCTTCCAACTTTTGGTAATCGTAATAATGCCACTAGGAACATTGGTGTGCGTATATCTGTTTGTGTCCCTGCTTTCAATTCCTCTGGATATATACCCAGCAGTGGGATTGCCAGATCTTATTAGCTTCCTGAGGAACTGCCAAAACATCCTCCACAATGGTTGCACCATTCTGCATTCCCACCAGCAGTAGATAAGAGTTTCTTTTCTTCAGCATCCTCTCCAACCCTTGTCATTCTCTGTTTTTTAATAGGTACCAGCCTAATAGGTGCAATATGATATTTCATTGTGGTTTTGATTTGCAATTCCCTAATAGCTAGTGATGCTGACCATCTTTTCATGTGCTTTTTGCCATTTGTTTTCTTCTTTGGAAAAGTGTCTACTCACATCTCTTGCCCATTTTTAAAATGGGTTGTTTGTCTTTTTATTTTTGAGATGTAGGATTTCTCTATATATGTTGGATATTAGGTCCTTATCTGATAAATGGTTACCAAATATTTTCTCCCATTGAGTAGGCTGACTTTTCACTTTCTCAATGAACTCCTTTGAAGCGCAAACGTTTTTAATTATGGAGAGGTCCCATTTATCTATTTTTCCTTTTGTTACTCATGCTTTGGTTGTAAAGTTTATGAAACCATTTTCCCTCTACAAGATCTCATAGATGCTTCCCTACATTATCTTCTAGGAGCTTTATGGTCTTAACTCTTACATGAGATTTTTTATGCATCTTGAGTTAATTTTTGTATAGGACATGAGATGGTGATTCTCCCTCATTATTGGATATGGATATCCAGTTCTCCCAGCACGATTTGTTGAAGAGCCCATTCTGTCCTAATTGTGTTGGCTTGGTAGCCTTCTCAAATATCAGTTGACCGTATATGTGAAGATCAATATCATAACTCTCAATTTGGTTGAATTGACTAGTATGTCGAACCTTGTGCCAATATCAAGCAGTTTTGACCACTGTAGCTTTGTAATGACATAATCTTCTTATTGTCTCTGCCATGCCTACTCAGTTCTTCTCAAGCTTTCAGACCAACCCACTTACCCTACTCCAAAAAGAAACCCCTGCAGTTAATAGACATTAACAGTGCAATAGGACATTCAGTCATCTTTCCTCTCTGTCTTGTCTTGCTAACTCTGCCTGTACATACCTGTACTTTTTTCTGTCTCCTGTGTCAGAGAGAAAGGTATTTCACTTGTGCTCTTAATCTTATTTCCTACCTTTATATATTCCTCTAAGTAGCCACCCTCTGCCATGTATTTTAAATGTCTTCTCCTATAGGCTTTGCAACATGCTAAGTCTTCCCAGTCCTGGCTGCAGACTGAAATGTCTTCCATTCCTCTCCTCTCTTCATGACTATCAAACTTTTTGATAGTTCATATCACACTGGTCACTCTCTGATCCCATTCTTACTCCTTTTCTTTGCTAAAACTGCACTTTCAAACTTCAATAAGACACTTCTTGTGAGACATACTGACTTTTTCTTGGGCTTCATTGTCTTCAAACTTTCATTACAAAAGATATAACTTACAAGTACCTCTTTTTTCGGAACTCTCACTTCCCTTTATTTCCATGACTGGAAATGAAAATCAACACAATCGTCTCCAGTACTTTCTCTTGGGAAAATTATTTAACTCCCCTGAGTGTCAATTTACTCATTGGTAGAATTAGGGAAATAAATATTCCTTCCTCAATGACTTATCCTGATCACATTCTCCATAGTACCATGGAAAATCACATTCCACATCATTAGCTACCATGCATATATCAACCTCTAAATTTGAGCCTGGAACCCTGATATAGCTCTATATATACATACACATAAACACAAATATGCATATATACACACATATATAAGATACATATATATATTCACGTATATATGCATATATGTATAAAAATTTCATTTAGTACTCAAAAACACCCTGGCGAAGTAAATTTTTCTCCTTTAGAGATGAAGAAACTGATGTATTCAGAAGTGAACTTACTTATTCAAAGTTCCATAGACAGTATTTATCAGAAGCAATATTGCAAATGAGAGCCAATGGACTCCAATACCCATGTTCTTAACCACTAGATTATATTGGCCCCTGCACAGATGTAAGAGTCAACGTTTTAGGGTATATTAATTATTAGCTTTGTATCCTATGTAATGTTGTGTTTCAGAATGCACCAAAATAAACATGCAAGAAAGTGGACTCGTGGAACATAATCTACTGCCTTTCTCCAGGTTTTCATAAAATGCCCGCAGCTGCAATTTGGACAGTTGTACTTCTGTGGACAATATAGTTTACAATCTAATGCTGACAATCCACAGCAGAGACTCTTGGCTCATCAATAATAATAAAAATAACAACAACATACATACATGCACTGAGCTTTAGAATCAAATTTCACATGACTCCAATTATGAGAACTCAGTTGTGGTTAACATTAAATCTCCCTGTAGAGGTGGTGAACCTGGGATGGTCTCTGTGCCAATTATTTCCAGTTGACCCCTTTCTGAATTTCAGGGGAAAAATAAGACTTCACTTCATAATTCCTAAGATTGGGTGAGGACACGTGACAGTGACAATGAGGGGATGTGACAGTGTTGTCCATTCTGGGCTGGAACAGTTAATACCTGTAAAGGGAAGTCCTCGAGAATGCATTTTCACTTCACCCTGACAACTTATAATATTCCAAAGAGTGACTATTTTGTCCCTTTAGGGTCTAGAGAGATGGCAATGTGCCACCCTTAGCTGATCACCATATGTGTATAGCATAAGTAAGAAATAAACTATGTAGTTTTAAGTTACAAAAATCTTGGGGTTTTTGTGGGGTGCTACCACAGCATAACTTAGTCTTCCTTATTGAGACAGACTCACACATATAAATGACTTACCTAAGATCACACAGCTAGACGATTTTGACAATGACATGTTCATGCCCTTCTCTAAGCCTCATAGACCCTGAGGTCACTGTTCCTTCCACAGGTTTCCTTGTTTTCTTATCGCCTCAAGAAATAAAACAACATTTTCCCAGGAGGCAAAATATAAACATAGGGGCAATCTGTCTAATCTGGGTTTAATATCCTTCATTGTGGTGAAATAAACAAAATTTGATATTTCCTTTAATGTGATAACTAGGCCGAGCAGCTCATACATAATCTCTTTTACTCTATGAAGTTTAGAATCTGAGTAACAGTCCCCACCTATGGGGCAGGCAGAAAAATACTTCTCACCTCCAATCATTTCAGTCAGAGCTGAAGTACCAATTGAGTGACAAGGACTGCAACACTACCCAGGGTTTGACATCTGCTTAGAAATCCTCTCAGGGTCTGGATTGACTCTGGATGATCTCATAGGAAGGGTGCAGAGGCTGCCTTCACCTATATACAGAACCTTTCCCCTGGGGCCTGGCTGGTGCAGCTGTGGTGACTTCTCTGACCAGCCTCCACAGCACAGCTGTCTCCACCATGAAGGCCGTGGGGGGGGTGCTCCTTCTGCTCTTTGCAGTGGTCCATTTCTGCAGCAGGGCAGGTGAGTGTTGGGTGGACAGTGCCCCATGCAGCCACTCAGCTTGTTTTCCACAAAACCCCTCACTGGATGTGAGCTTCTGAGAGAAATGCGTGGTTGTAGGGATTTAAGGTGTACTGTTTTGCAATAGAAATGGCCCTTGTCTGGGAAGGGAGGTTCTTAAGCTCCACATGGGGGTTGGGGGCCTTGGGCTAATGTCTTTGCCTTTCAAGGATTCTGATTTCCATCTATGGAAGAAAAACGTGAGCTAATTTCTCCATAATTCTACCACTCCATAATGACACTGGAAATGCTAAGTGTTATTAGATAGTATTCTTCAGTGAAGTGACACAGAACTTGGATGTCTCCCTAGATCAACCCAGGAGGATCAAATTAAAACACAAATCTCCATAGGCCAGGAGTCCTCCATCAAACTTGTATATGGCACAACATTAGCTAAGGTAAGGATCTAGCACTTTAGAGGCATTCAATTACCTTCCCTTATCTCAATTAGGAGGGAGAGTGTATTAAAGATGAGGTTTCAAGCTCTTAGAAGGGTGACTGCAATAGTGCTTATTTTATTGTTACCTGAGTTTGAATTAAAGACACAGTGAGGTCCAGAAACATCCAGTGGCCAATGAAAGGAAACAATTTGGGTAGCTGTTATGCCTGAACGCAGGGCTTTCCTGACACAATGGCCCATTGGTCATTGGTCTTCCTTAGCAAATAACCAAATAGCTGGAATTTTGTATTTAGGATGGGGTATGTGCTAAGGCTAATTGTTAACCTATACAACCAAACTTACATTAAACAAGGAGATTGGCTTTATTTTTTAACATTTTAATCTGTATTTCTCTTTCAGAAGCTGCCAGTCTATCTTTAAAAATGGTAAGTACATTGTCATTTCAATTCTTATTGACTCTCATTTAGTCCAAAAATATTTATGGAGCATATATGTAGGATTAATGCAGTATGTTTAGGGAGCCACTGGGATAGGGTAGACACAAATGAAAAAAAAAATGGACTCCTTTCTCCAAAACCCAGTTGCAGAAACACGACATACACATAAATAATCATATACTGGCAAACCTATTCCACATATAAAGGAGAGAGATTGATAGATAGCTGCTAGCTGAGAGGTTGGTAAAGTCTTCATGGAAGGTGCAACATGTGAGAGTCAGGTCAGATTTCTCTTGGTTAGTTGCACAAGCTCTGAAATCAATCAATTCTCAACTCTATATTTACCAGCACATATCTTATTCAAGTTGTCTTTCTCTTTCTAAGCTATAATTTCCTACTTTATAAATACAGAAACTAGTAGAGTCCACCCTATTTAGTTGTTGTGGGGATATAAAAAATCGTATCAGATAAAATACAGATTTACTGCCTGGGGCAGAAATGCTCAGCGTTTGCTGAGTTTAGTAATAATAATCAAAGTCCTGGTAGTAATGCTATTATTTGTCATCATGCTAATGATAGTACTAATACAGGTAGCAGCAGCAGCCTCAGTATATTTGACCTGGGACTTCCCGAATGACATTCTTGCTGTCTGACCAATAGAGCGTAGCCTAGCTCGGGGCTGGGAGAAAATCAGTACCTTCTTTGTTTCTACCACAAGTAGACTGCAGCATTTATAAGAAATATCCAGTGGTGGCCATGCCCTGCCCCATCACATGCCTGCCCTTTTGTGGCTCTGACTACATCACCTAAGGGAATGAATGCCTCTTGTGTACCAAAAGTTTGTGAGTGCCTCCCAGGAAGGAAAAGGAAGTTGGTTTCCAGGGTTCTATTGCAAACCCTGCTCTTTCCAGAAGCCTACATAATTCTCTGTACTTCATTCCCACACAGAAGCAGCTGTGGGAATTGAAACCTGCCTCACAGTCAGACTAGGGTTGGGTCATCTTCTCTACCAGCGTGGGTGGGTCACATTCTGTCACAGAACCTCCCAGTCCTGTCTTGCAACAAGACCATGACTTTTCAAACTGTTTTCCCTGTAGCCCAGAGGTCCTGTAGAAGCATGTCAGGAACCAGAGACACTATAAAAGAAAAAGGGGAACCTGTAGGGTGGTCTGTAACCCCTAATTCAGCTTTGGACTGCTTAAAGTAATGAAGCTCCACACTACATCTTGCTTAAAGAAAGGGGCATGAGCAGAATTCCCCTAAAATTTATGTAAGATATGGTTTTCAATTTTTTTGAACTCTGCACTAAAAAAAAAAAAAATTAAAACAGCTATCCTATATGACGTCTGTGATACTTAATAGCCTCAATTCAGCTTGATCCTTAGACAAACTGTAGCTGATGGTCCTTTATCGTCCCCCATTTCCTAGTGGTTGTAAGCATCCATAGCTCTAAGAAGAATATGGCTACTATAACGATTATTTTTTCTTTCATCTAAAATAGGGGATACAAACTGTCAGAAATTGTTCCAGAATCCCATGGACATGTTCAGCTTAGGCATTTCATTGGGCCTGCACAGTGTTTTTGAAGGCAATGTAACTCGGAAGATGTCACTTCCTTGGTGCAGGACATGAAACTTAGCACTACTGTCTTACATCAAGGTCACTTTGCTCATTGTTGATTCCCTGATCATTTTAGCCACCAAATTTTGGCCACTTTTCTTAGCTCTTGTGGGGTTTTTTTTTACTTCACCGTTGTGATTATCTTAAGAAGTTAGTATATCAAATTAGGCCCTCAGTCCAGAAGGAAAGGCCTACACATTTGTTCTCCATTTAGGAAATTTTATTTCAAAATAGGGAAGATTCTTTAACATGTCTACAAGCTGTACCTGTACCCTAGAAATTAACTCATGTTTAAGGGTCACTGAAAGGGAAATGTGGTGGAATTCCTCAGTAATGCCCGATCCAGGAGAGAAATGCTGACCAAGAGAGGCTGAGTGATGAGCCACCTCACGTTTCATCATCAGAGGCCTATTGGCTTTGTTGTTGTAAGACACTGGGTGTTCACCCTGGGCTCTGGGATCAGTGGAGGCAGCAGGATGGGGTGAGAGCATCACTGTAAGGGGCGTATTCTGCCCCTGCTTCTGTCAGAATCTTCCTGTAGCAAGGGCCTTCCATCACAGGACTCAGTTTCCTCATTTGTAAAATGAGGTTCTACCTCATGATCTTTATAGCTCCTTTCAGATCTAATATTCTATAAAAATTCCCTGTTGTATTAATTAATCTTATTATCTGTCTCTTAGGAAAAATTATGGAAAAGTTCAATTTCTTCATGAAGGAGCATACTAACTTCTTCACAGAAATGGGAACAAGATAATGAAATCCTCATTGTCACAAACGTATTCCTCAGACTCTAACACCCATTTCTTCATCTTGTCTGAGGTTCTGAGTGAGGGAAAGAGCAAGATTCAGAGTTGTCTTTTTTGGATGGAGAAAGTTGTTGTGATTTCACTTCTAACTTAGACTTCACTGACTGAATGGCTTTTTTTTGCAACTCAATAAAAGAATCTCCTCAGTTTATTTTTATTCTGTTGGTCTTTGTTTCTTAGATCAGGACCCAAAATCTTAGGTTAGGAAAAATAAGTAATGAACATACAAAGTTTGTTGCTCAAGAGAAAATTTTTTTCTGTGAGTCTATACAATATGATTAGTTAATATCAGTGAAGTCATGAAATATTTGTCCTTCAATGACTTGCTTACTTCACTCAACATAAAATCTTCACGATTTATCCATGTGTTGCATGTGTCAGTACTTCATTTCTTCTGACAGTGGTGTACTTTTCCAAGGTAAGGCCCTTTTATAATTTTCCTATACATGTTTCTTGTGCCACTTTTACTTGAACCTATAATTGCCACTATACCCATTAAATGTATGTCTCAGAGTCATAAATATTCCAACTGTTCATATGCAGGTTGAGCCCTGAATCTCAGCAGGGTTGCAGCCAACACCTACTCTCCAGTTCATCGACTCATCAAGGACAACTAACAAAAGGGTGATGATGGACAACATCCTTTCCCCAAAACAGAGAGTATCTACAACTGCAAGCAAGACAGTTCCATCCATCTGCCCCATGGGGTCTAAGGGAGTGGCCACCAGAGGTTCTGAGGGGAGGGAAAGGGAAGAATAGGTGTGATACAGGGCATTTTTGGTATTGTTCTGAATGATATTGCAATGAGGGAAACAAGCCATTGTATATTTTGTCAAAACCTATAAAATTTTGCAATGCAAAGAGTAAACCATAATGTAAACTATAGACTGTGATAGTAGCAACGCTTCAATATCTGTTCATCAATTGCAGCAAATATATCACACTAATGAAAGATGTTGTTAATGGTGGAAAGTGTGGGAGGGTGAGGAATTGGAGTATATGGCAAACCCCTGTATTTTTGATGTAACATTTATGTAATTTAAAACTTCTTTAAAAATAAAAATAAAAAAGAGGAAATTTTGTACAAGATATCCCAAGTGGCTTCTAACACACACACACACACCTACACACAAATACCAGTGAACACATCACCCGCTCCTGGAGTCTTTATTATTCAGCAACCACATTGGGAATTAATCAATGGGCCATATAGTTCCTTATATCAGTCCCTTTTCCAAACTTACTTAAAAGGGAATTCCATGCATTCTAGCCAATCAACCCCAGAATGGAGGTTTTCATGATCATTTCTTCCTAGAAGAATTACATTATTTTTCTCCTCTTGCCTCTTGCATTGCTATCCTTTCTACTACAGCCCTGAAACATGTTGCTTGAGATAGTTTCTCAGATTATCCTTCCAAATCTGTAAAATGTCGACACCACTGCTTACTGCTTAGGGATCAAGAAAACACTGACAACATTGGTACATGGTAAAATACTTTTACACATTTTTATTTTAAATGCAGAAATGGGTAATTCTTTCTCAGTTTTGGAGTTAGAGTTCTAAATTTCTATGGAAGATGCTTATGTGACCATAATATCCTGGAGCACTCTCTATCAATGAGTACACCACACAAGAAATAAGTAATTCAGATTAGCCCTTGGTTTAATTTTTCCCTCTCATTTTCTCTTCCTCATATTTATTTGCTCAGAACCAGTCTTGACCTAGAGATTAACAAAGGATTTTCTAGCCCAACCACAGGGGTGCGCCAAAGATGCAAGGAGGCCTGGAGAAATCTTATCTCCACACAGATTCTTCAAGGAGAGAGAAGGAACCCCTGGTTTTGGTGGTTGCTCCTTCTCCATCTCCACAAAAGAAAACTGAGCTGAAAAGAGACTCATACACAACTGGTTCATGCCCTTATTAAATATTCTATTGCTTGAGTTCTGTATATATCACATAGTCATAGACTGTCCCCAAGATCATGACATACCTTACGTGGTCAGGACAAGATAGACAAAATGTGAGTCTGAATCAGAGTAAAAGTCAAGGTCACGCTCAGGTAAGGGTCAAAGTCAAAGACAAACTGAAACCAGATTATGGCAAGTCAACTACGGAAACTGTAGAGAAAAATAGAAGAATAAGGAAGTATGAGGAAAGTGAACAATTAAAGAGGAGGTAGCAGAATAGGAAAGATTGTGATCTGGGAACTGAAGGAACTGGACCAGGTGGTTAAATGGAATAGCAAAGGGGAATAGCAAGAGGAGTGACAAAAGGGAATAGAAGTGAAAGAACCATTGCAAGACAGTGAGCAGTTAAGAAGAGACAGACCAAAGAGATGCGAGAGGACAGCAATAACTCCCTTAGAAATTAACAATTAAGGGACAAACAGGGGTAACCAGCGAGGAAAGGGCTCTGCAGACTGAAAAACTTGAGAAGGGGATAGTCTATGCAACCTGACCAATTGATGGCTTGGTGCAGTTTAGTAACAAGGAGTCAGGCTGAAGCTACAGAGGGGAGGCAGCAGCATATTTCCACGTTGTTCCAGTTGCCTAACTTCCCACATTCCCTCTACTTCCTTCAGATTTTGATTGAATTGGTCCCTCAGCCCTTTCCATTCTTCCTCTGACCCCATTCACAACTCCTTAGCTATCCTTGTTCCTCAGAAGCTTGTTTCTCTGCTGTCTACGTCTAATCATTTCTGTTTTGCTCCCAGTGGATGTTAAATAACCCAGCCTCCTATTTCCTCAGCTGCGCCTTTCTTCCGTATTACTCTCATATCTTGTATTGATTGCTTATTCTCCCATGCTCCCTTCTCCTGAGACTTTGCTCCATTATCCAGGGTGTATGCCTTTAGAACTTTCTTCTCCAACCTAGCGTATCCTATATTTTAGCTCTTTCTTCCATTTTTTCTTTTGATCTCACAAATTGCTCCAATATCTTCATCTTTTGTCAGCTGTTCTTTCAGGAGTTGCTTCCTCTGGTGTATTTTCCTCCTCCCACATTAAACTGGAATTGAAGATAATATCTAGGACTGCCAAAATACAGTATATACCACTATACTTCCTTGTGTGTTTCCTTTCCTATTGCAATTTACATACGTCATCTTTGTTTGATACCTGTTTTTTTATTTAGTTTACTCTCCATGTGTCTATAGCACTTGTTTCCTTCCTTCTTTCTGCTTTTCTCTCACAAACTATTCTCTTTGGCTTCTCCTGGATCATGGTCCCAGCTCAGAGTCTGTCTCATTTACAATTTTGCTCATTATTTTTAGTCAAGAGGAGAAATCTCACTTTCATTTGATTTTAAAATTTTTATTTAACTAGACACAATTATTTTCAGCAAAATTTCATTTAACAGCAAATAAGAAATCCATATTCTTGTAGATGACAAGCTGTTATCCTTATATCAACACACAAGGTTTTCTCTTAACATCCTAAGCAATACATGTTCTTTCTTCTTCATAAATAGACCTGTTAGACTTCTCTCTTTAAAAATCTAAAGTAAAGTAAAAATACAAAAATATCAAAACAAGTCAAAATGTACAATTAAATTTTAACAGTTCATTGTTAAATTCTAAGTAACAAATAAAATCATTATGCTTATTAAAAAACTACCATCTACCCTGAATCTCAACAGAGTTGCAACACTTACTCTCCAGTTCATTGGACTCACATAGGACAATGAATAAGGAGGAAATGATGGATAGCCAAAATACCAAGGAACTGAGAGTGTCTACAACTGAAAGCAAGAGAGTCCCATTCATCAGCCATATAGGATCGAAGCCCCCCCTCAATTAAAGGTGGAGTGGGCATCACCTTCCCAGAATCCTCAGGATTGGGGAAAGAACTATGGTCTAACAAAGATTTACTGGTATTCTACTATAGACTTATTGTGATTGTGGCAGTGGAAGAAATATCATTGATGTGGAGGCAGTGGCCACTGGAGGCCCTGAGGGTAAAGATAGGGAAAAACAGGTATAATACGGGGGCATTTTCGGGACTTGGGAATCATCCTGAATGACATTGCAATGACAGATACAGGTCATTATATATCTTGCCATAACCTAGAGAATTGAGTGGGAGAGAGTGTAAACTACAATGTAAACTATAATCCTTGCTTAGTGGCAACACTCCAAAATGTGTTCATCAATTGTAATGAATGTACCACACTAATGAAAGATGTTGCTCATTTGGGAAAATGTGGGAGGTATGGGAAGCAGGGCATATGGAAATCCCCTATGTATTCTCTGTAACATTTATGTAATCTAAGTATCTTTTTAAAAAGAAAAAGAAAAAGAAAAAAAAAACTACTATCTAACTTTAATAGCTTAACAGGTAAAAATCCAATTTAAATAGTACAAAGCAAAAAATGTATAGTACCTATAACATTCCTCATAAATGTTTTTAAGGAATGATATGTTTTCACAACTACAAATTCATTTAAGAAATAATTAGTATAGTAATAAAATTACAGCAAAGATTATCAAAATAAACCAATGAAATGTTAATCAAAAGGTTTTAAAAGTATATTTTTAAAATAAATTGGCAGTATCTAAGGAGGAGTAGGTATAGGTGCTCTTTTAGCTGTAAGTGGCATCACTTCTCCTTCTCCACCGAAGGGAGTTCTGCAAAGGGGGCTCTCGGGGCTTCAGAAAATAAAGGAATTTTTACTGCAAGATGAAGCATTCAGAAAACACTAACATGAAAGGGGCATGGAATTGCTAAACATTGCTCAGTTTCCTTTGTCTACAGATATTCATCCTTAAAGGTTAAATTATTTTAATACCAGGTGGCATACTTCAATTACTATTGTTGCTTGAATTCAGGATGCCATTTTGTTGGAATCTTTTCAGTCCAGGAGATAGAAAAGTCTACTCTAAACAAATAAAAAAATAAGAATGAGATATTACCTCATACATTAGGAAGGCCTACATACATTAGGTAGGGGAATCCTTCATGAGTTAACTCAATGTCGTTCACAACCCAGATTCCTCCACCTTTCTTCTCCAGCCTCCATGTGTTGCTTTGTGTCAGACAATCTAGCGAGTGTGGAATGGCTGGTGTCATTTTCAGAAGTCAGAATCCAGCTGAAGATGAGGAATTCTTCCTACATGAGGAGGAACCTAACCTGAATTGCCAAGCAGAGTTCCCTTCATATTACATTAGCCAGGATGAGATCACAGCCTCCTCCTTCACCAACCACTGCCATGAGAACTGATATGACCATACTGACTTAGAATTGTCATTGCCCTGGAGATACATGATTTTCAGTTTTCAGATCTCTTACCATGTGGCAAAATTACTGAATATCTCTGAGCACAATCTCCTCATTTGTAAAATAGAGATAGTATCTCATCTGTTGGGTTGTTGTGAGAAATTAATAAATAATATGTATACCATATTAACAGAGTGCCTGGCCTGGCCTGGCTAGCAGTGAGGTCCCATTTATTATCATTATTTTATTTTTGTTGCTTTTGTTATTAGTGTTGTGATTATCTTCCATCTTACTATCAACACCACTGAGACACTGTCTAAACCACACTCAAGCGTGTCCTAACTCCCAGTCCAGTGAATTTTCCATCTTACCCCAGGCTGATCACTACAGGAGAGGGACCTAACTGAAGGACAGCCTGTCAGCCTGTCAACAATCTATGATACAATCTGGAAAGCTTTCTTTTTTGGGACTCCTAAAGAATTTAATACACTCAGTCCAGAAAATAATGTGAAATTAAGTGATGAACATTGGGAAATGAAGTTGAAAGTTTGTCAGGCAGAGGGAGACTGAAGAAGCCATGGAAAAGTTGAAGATACAGGAGAGCAAAGACTATGAGTAGACCATGCAGAAGAGGGTGAGGAAGCCAGATGGAAAAGAGAAAAGAGCAGGAGTGGGGTCGAGTGTCTCATTAATGACAAAAGGGTGTGATTGCTTCTGCTCTCCTGTTCCAAAGTTCCCAAAGCGGCAAATCTTGAAAAAACAAACAATCAAATAAAAACTCCCATTATTCAAGGTTTCTTAAGTGTATCTTTCTTTTGTTAGTAAAACAGACTGAACACAATATTAATTGATGTATGACAGTTGAGAAACATCATTTCTGTATTATAAATTAAATAATGCTTTTTAGATCATTCCCCATGTTCATTAGTTTTAAAAATAACTAAATGTGTTATTTGTTACATTGAGTTCTAAATGTTTTGCATATATTAATTCATTTAATTTTCATGTCAAATGTTTGTACTATTTTTATCAATTCCAAATTTACAAATGGGAATTTTGAGGCAGAGAAAGTAACCTGTTTAAGGTCACATAGTAAGGTGATAGCAAAGCTGAGATTTGGACCCAAATAGTCTAGCTTTAGAGACCAAGTGCTTATTGAGAACAGCTAAACAAACAGAATGCAAGTGCCATGAGGTCCCTAGAAAATTGCAAGGATCATAGTAGGCATTCAATATGTTCAATTAATTAATTACTTTCTGAGGCAAAAATCACATACATTAGTTACAATTTCTAGGTGGGTTCATTAGAAGGAATTTTTACTTATTATATTTTATATTTTTGTGATGCAATGACTATTTCTTCAGACTGTTTATTAACAAATGGAAAATTCTCAATAGGTGATTTCCTCTTGAAGTGAGGCATTGCTATTTCCTTGGTCTGCAACTGTAATTTCTCCATTGTTTTTCAGAGAGGAAAGATCCCCACCCATATTTTGCCTGCTAATTATAGACATGAACATTACAACAGTATTTGACACAAGCTACAACTGCTAAGATACTCCCAAACACTGATATGTTGTAGTTGCTGGACTTGAATCACCTGGAAAAGACTGTTCTCTATAAGACCTAGACTTCTTAAAAGAATGCATCACATTAGCTTTCTAAACAACCTGAATCTATTTCATTTCTTCATTCACTCAAGCAAGTATATTTCTTCTTACACACTGTGGTCAGTTTAAAATAATCAGGTGGTGAAAAGTCACACTCCATGGGCTGATCATGAGCTACTGAAGAGTTAAAATAGGATGAACAACTCTTCCCAGTTTGACTGGGACATCCTTGGATTTTAGTACATCCTGAGAAACAAACCCCTGGTCATCCTACCTAGAAGCTGAGGTCTGTGTCAGGAGTTGGCATAGCTAGGGGGAGAAGAGCATATCCAACAGCAGTGGGAAGTAGCCTGTTGTGTTTGATGTGCAAGATTCCAGAGAAGCCCAAAAAGATCTCACTATTGCCCTCTATTTCAGAGGTAAGTGGAGGCAGGGACAAGCTTTTCTAACTTGTATTTCTTTTGTGGTGTCTCCACCAACTCTAAAACTATCCTCCAAGAAACAACAAAGTGGTTTTTCTAAAAGGCAAGTCTATTTTACTCCCCTCTGAAGAGTCTATTCATGGACCCCATTTTATATGTACATGTGACTTATCTAATCAGATCCGTGCCTAACCTGCCAATCCCACAGTCTCTCATTCCCCATTTTGCACCTGAGCTGAGGATCCACCATTCTCTGAACACCTGTTTGTGCACATGCTTGTGCCTCCATTTGGAATGTCTTTTTCCTCCATTTCCACCAGAAAACATATTTTTTTACTTTAAGGTCCAAATCAAAGAAAAAAATTTTAAGAAAGCCTTCCAACACTCCAGGATAGAACCACTCCTGCTAAGTTTCTACAGTAATACCTTCATATTCTTACTTAGCATTCATCACATTATGGCCTCATTAGCTCTACTATCAGTCTCCACTTTTATATTCTAAGTACCCGGAAGTCAGGGACTCCTCTAACACTAGCAGAACATAATAGGTGTTAGCTCAATAAATAGTCTTTATCTGGTAGACTTTAGAGAGAATGATAGAAAGAAGAGTCTACCTTACTTAATTCAAAATGAGCTACTGAGGAACTCTTTTTATATTTCCCTTCCTATTACACCACCTCCCCAGATTTAGTTTCTTGGGAAATTTATTCCCCTTCTAAAGAGCATGGATCATTCCTTGTTTCCTCTGTGTCAATACTTCAGTTCAGTTTTCAGTATTGCTTAAAAAAGGTAGTGTGAAAGAGAATATTCAGTAAGTCTAGAGCCATTGCTTAAACTCCTTGAAACTCAATTTCCTCATCTATAAAAGAAAGAAAATGGTAATAAATGACAGATTTCTTATGAGACCAAATTGTACAGATGTGACAGGACTCTTAAACATTGAAGCATGTAAAGAGGTAAGACAGCAATATGTAAAACTGTTAGCATTATTGGTTCCCATTAGCCATTGAAATGACATATACAATCAACTCTCTTTCACAAGGAAAGATTCTCATGGCTCAGCAGATGTTTCTCACCTTTTTCCCAGGGCCTGTTCCTGTAAAAAGCTGTTTCACAATGGAGGCAGGCAGCAATTCCTGACAGTATATAAGGCAGGTCCCTGCACAGACACCACAAAGTCACTTTGCTTGTCTGCACCTGCCTGCCATAAGCCATTCCAGCAACATGAGAGCAACAGGCTTTGTCCTACTCTTGGCCCTGGCACTTGCAACTATCTTCAGTGAGTATTGCCCTCCTCTCACTTCTCCTGCCCTGATACCAACAGCTCCATAGCATATTCTGCTCATATAATTCTGGGATACACTTATCACATATATATTAGGGGTAGTTTTTTGAGATGTATTTTTCTATATCCACTATGAAACCTCTAAGTCATATAATCTCTAGAGCTGAAGGGACCTCACTGGTTACCTAAGGCCAGATTCTTCCCCATATACACACTTTCCATAAGATCCTTCAGAAGTGAGCATCCGGCCTATGCTTTCACCTGATAGCAGATTTATGGGGACCTCACTTCTTAAGAGCCCAATTCATTGGTTGGCAGGATAAGTTATTAGGTAATATTCTTTTTCCATTATTAAATTGAAATCTGCCTCCCTAGGATTTTTAACAATGGATTAAATTTCTCCCATTTTGCCTACTATGTAATAGCAAACACCCCATAAATTTTTTTTAAAAAATACTGTTGTTTTTTTTTTCCATAGCTGCTGTGACCTGATAATGAGGTAGGAAAGAATAAGACACATCACCTTGCCATGATAGCTTTTTCATCCTTTTGGCTGTATTACAATCTCACTCCAAAGAAGGCAAAAACAAACAAGCAAACAAACAAAAATCATCTACGTTGAGATTCCACCTTTGATATTATTCTGACACACAGTTTGGAAGAGAGCCCTCTACTTTTAAGACAAGAACTGAAACATAAATCACAGATATTTTCCCTAAGAATTTTTGTTGCTTCCAGAGTTTAATTTAAGTTTCTCTTATCTTTGTTTTTCTTCCAGATGCAGAATGTGTTGAACAGAGGAAACCGGTCAGTACATCCATCTTGGTTTAAAATTTCTACTTTCAGGCAATATCAAAGCCAATATCAGCAGGGAAATATTTGATCTATACATTAATTAAATATCTACATAGTTGAAGGCTTGTTTTTTGAGTATCAAAATTGGTTATATATATTTTTTTAAAAACATAGAGCTTTCTAAAATGCAGGTGGTAGAACAAAGCATTGGAGTGCTAAATCCTGAGTTCAAATTTCAGCTTTCCAATTGTTTGGTCTTGGCAACAGCATTTACCTTTATTATTGCAAGGCTTAAGGCATAATGCTTGAAAGGGGTTAAGCCTATGCACCTAGTGAAGATGAATAAAGGCAAGCCATGGTTCTTATAATTTTCAAATTGCTCATATATATATGTGTGTGTTCTTTATTGGAGAGAATGAAGATTTTGATCTAACCTTTTCCTTATGACTCGAAGTCAAAAAGACTATTCTTGAGAAAATCTGGTGTAGTAGTAAAAACTCTCAACCAGCATTCAGATAATTTGGGTTCTAGCCCAAGCTATGCTGTTTATTAGCTGTATGATGATGGGGCCTGACCAAATCTCTTCACCTCTCTGAATCTTCTTTTTAATCTATTAAGGAAAATAACAGGATTAAGAATATAAACTTTGGATACAGGCTTGAGTTCAAGCCATCCTTCATGCTTTGGTAGCTGAAAATTTAAAGAGTTAATGAATGTTATACACTTGACTGTTTCACAGTGACATTGTATTACAAAGATGCTGGTCAGTAGCCATCCCTCTAATGTATCTCACGCTTGCATTCAGGTAGAACTTTTTGATTGAAAGAGAGAAATAGAGAGGGACAATTCATGCAGAAAACTGATCACACCTCCATGTGCTCCCATGTTGGTAGTTATACTTGTGAATGTGTCACGTGTGTTGAGAATTGCTACATCAACACAGTATTGTGGAAAATATTCTATTTTTATAATAAATTATGAATCTTTAACCAGCCTACCAAAAAAAATTTTATCATTCATGACCTTAGATCTGACACAGAAATCCTTTACACCTTATATATCTCATGTGGGTTAAACCACGACAGAGAACTACAACAAGAAACATGCATTGTGAGCCCTCCAAACTTGAGAGGAAAATCCTAAATCTCTGGAATAAAGATTTAGATGAAGGAACTTGAGGTTTTAAATATTTTTTTCTTCAGGTTGATTGCAGTAATTATGAAAAGTTACCACCAGGAAAAGAAGGATTTTGTACTGAAATATATAACCCAATTTGTGGCTCTGATGGTGAAACTTATGGCAATGAATACTTCTTTTGTTATGCAGTTAAGTAAGTATTGAAATATTTTATTTTTTATATTATGTTCTAATGATGTGATAAGACAAATATACCTCAACTAGAAGGTGTTTGGAGCATCAGGAATATGTGAATCATCACACATTGACTCTAAGGAATAGAACTCTCCCAATGTATAGCATTTTGGAGGCCCTGCTGTCATTTTATCATATATCCTGGCAGCAGGAGGAATCAGACCAATCCTAGAATCTCCAAGTGGAAAGGAAATTTGAGGGTCTAGTTCAATGTCCATCTACTAATCAAGTGCTTAAACTCCCGCTACAAAAGTCACCAGGAAGTCTCACAGCACATGCCTCGTCATTTCTAGGGACGGTGATATCCCCTCCTAACATGCCTGCCCACATCTGCTAGAATCATCCATGTCGTTTACTGTTCATCTCCAACAACAAGCTGATAGGGTGGAGCTCTCTAATGATTGGTACAACAGAGGAAAATATCGGAAAAATCCAAAGACCTTGTTCTGTTTCAGAGTATGATTTCTCAACAAGATATACATTAGAGATACAGTAAAAACTAAATTAAAAAATTAAGTAGCCTAAAGTAGGCACAATATATACTGATATCAGCTCAAAAACCATGAAATGATGAATGATATGCTAGAATGTAAAGAAACATAGAGTTCCTTTTAAGTGTTTTCAAAATACACAGCCAAGAAAACAAGCATCTAATACATACAACAAATTGTTCCAGTTCATTTCTAATAAGAGAAAAAATTACTATCTACTAGGAAAAGAGGCTTCTAAATATAGGTCTCCTTTATATTGAAAAACAGTAAAAATCACGTGTAAAGGGAATAAGATGATTGTGATGTAACCAGAATCAATCCTGAAATACTCCTAAACTGCTGTCACTCTTGTTAAAAATGTCAAAAATGGTGAAAATTGATACATTTCTTTAATTCATTGGTGAAGTTTGGATGCTAATGAAATGCCTATGGCCTTTGAGTTTTCATTTCTTGCTATTTTCTCTCCACAGGAAAAGTAACAACAAACTTAAATTTGCACATTTTGGAAAGTGCTGAAGCAATTTTGTGATTCTGAAATATCTTTTAATGCACCTATTCACAAAAGAAATTTTTCTTTTTCCATATAATCTATGACACATTATCTAATGCTGTTTTTTTCTTTTTCATTTTGATTTGCTTGTGGAATAAAGTAATTCTAAGTGAAATCTGTCCAAATCTCATTTGAGAGCTTAATCTTTTAGATTTGCTTCAATTTTAGGTAATGGCTAATAGCCCATCTTGGGGCCACATCCTGGGGAACCATCCTGGGAACCAGAAAAATCAAAGGCTCTGAGAAATGAGACCCTCCTCTTATGTAGGCTAGGAAAACACCCTCTATGCATTATTTACTGCTTATATATTCCTGAAATGGAAACAGCTAAGGGTGAGATTTCAGGAAGTAGAATCCAGAAATACAGTTTCTCTAGAAGTCCTTTGTGGTTAAGAGATTGAGAGCTGTAAGGATGAGGTCTGCTCTCTGACTACTTCCTTACCGGAAGGCCCATCTGTAAAATGGACTGCTAGAGCAAGGCTGGTGAAGTCGTGCAAGGTCTTCATTTGCTAAGGCTGCTGTAACAAAGTACCACAAAAAAGTGGCTTAAAAAACAGAAATCTATCATTTCACAGTTCTGGCTTCTTGAAGTCTGAAATCAAAGTAACAGAAGGGCCATGCTCCCTCTGAAGTCTGTTGGAAAGATTCTTTTCAGTGCCTCCCTCCTGCCCTCTGGGGGGTCAACAATCCTTGGCGTTCCTTGGCTCGTGGCATAACTAGTCTCTGTCACAGTCATCACAGTGTATTCTCTCCTCTGTCTGCATCTCCACTCCCCTTCTTATAAGGATGCCAGTCATATTGTATAAAGGGCCTACCTTACTCCAGTATGACCTCATTTAACAAAAGTAATAGTGTTTATAATGAATAATTTCCAAATAAGGTCACATTCACAGGTATCAGCAGTAAGAACTTCAACATATCTTTGGGTGGGTGGGTGGACAAAACATTCAACTTATAACATGCATGCTCCCATGTATTAGTTGCCTTCTCCCATGTTTTTCTTTCCTTTGGGTTTGGTCTCAGATCTAGGACCTGAATTGTATCTTATCCCATTCTTGTATCCTATGGTCTTTAAAGAGCAATGAATGCACCTTGCTAATCTTTGTAATTCATCTGTGCATCTAATCAATCAACAGATAGCTATAAAGTCTACTTGGTGTCAGTGCCTGAATCCATCAGGCCAGCAGTCCACCCTCACTTGGCCAGCACCTGGCAATGTCCTGCCTGGGGTGGCCAGGGTGAGGACATGGGGGTCCAATGACTAGTTTTTTCTATTTAGAGTCAACCAAATTTAATTGAAAAAGCCTAATCCCTGGAAGGAATAATAGCTCAGAACAGTTAAAAAATTTTAGGTAGTGTATTAGCCAGCCAAAGGGGTGCTGATACAAAATACTAGAATTCTGTTGGCTTTTATAAAGGGTATTTATTTGAGGTATAAGCTTACAGTTACCAGGCTATAAAGGATAAGTTACTTCCCTCTGTTGCCACGTGTTGGAGCAAGATGACTGCCGATGTCTGCCAAGAGTTCAGGTTTCCTGGGTTCCCCTCTTCCCCAGATTTGTTTCTCTCTGGGCTCAGCTGCCTGCTCTCTCCACAAGGTCAGCTGTAGACTCTCAGGCAACTGACTCTGTCTCTGTCTCCAGGGCTCAAGCTTGCTTCTCTCCACAAGGTCAGCAGTAGACTATCAGGCAAACGGCTGGTTCGTCTGTCTTCCTGGGGCTTCTGCTGTGTCTGTGGAGCTGTCTCTATTCCTCTGTGTTCTTCTCCTATGTGTTTACTTCCCAGGCTCCAGCTCAAAACTAAGCATCAAAACTCCAACTCACTCCTCTGCTCTGCTGTGTAGTTTTATCTGTGAGTCCCCGTCCCCATCTGATTTGGCCCAATCAAGCCCTAATCATAATTTAATCAAGCCCAGGTAGAGACCAGTTTACAAACATAATTCAATATCTATTTTTTTTTAATTTATAAACAATGCCAAACTTCCATAAATAGATAGATAGATAGATACATAGATGATAGATAGATAGATAGATAGATAGATAGATAGATAGATATAGAGAGACAGATTGATTTACATATGAAGCTGCCACTAGAGGACAACGTGCTCCAAAATTTAATATCTAAATGTTTTATTATCTATATTTTAGTTTTATAAGTAAACATCAATTGGAAGATATGTTTGGTAATTTAAATGTTATTAAGTGTTGTAAGGAATAGCGCTCTACAGGTGTATTGGACTTTCAGATCCTCTATGTTATTTTTCTCACAGCATAAGCTGGCAGCTAGATGAGGAAGAGAGCAATAAAATATCCCATCTGAGAAGACACTGTATAAGTTCTGTCTGTAAATAAGAAAGCCACAGGAAAACCCAGGCCACACTGAAAACTTCCAGTGACAGGAAACTGACCTCTTCTCAGTTGGCACAATGCATCCCAGATCAGCTCTAACTGCTAGAAAGAGCTATCCATAATTTTTGTTCTCTATGTTAAAAACTAAAATATGGCTTAAGTGTTTTGCCAAACCTAAGACAATTTTGTTGTACTAGAAGCCTCTAAATATTGTGAATAATTCCATAGATTAAAATAATAGTTTTAAAGTGATTATCTCAAAAAACAACTTAGTACTATACTACTAAATTTAGATAAAATTACAATTGAAACCTAAGATATATATATGCTTAACTTTATTTCTAAAATGAATTATTTATGAAGAGAAACAAGCATAAAAAATATCTGGCAGTTTATTTGTATCCCTATCCCTCACCAAAGAATACAAATCCACATAAAAGGAGACTTCTAACTTACTTTGACTCCCTTTAAAGGAAAAAATGAATAAAAATATTACTTAAGGGATATAAATCAAATACAGTAAAATTTGAAAGATATTCTTTAATAAACATCAGTCAGTAAGATATTCTTGAGCTGCACATACTACCTTTAAAATTGTTGACAGTAGGAACAAGTTTTTTCAGTCAGAGTGATGAAGTTTGATGACAGGAAAATGCTTTCTGACTAGGTATTTGGTATTTGTCTATTTTCTCTTCATAAAATAAGTAATAATAATTTTAGATTTTTATGGTTGGGAAAATGAAGTGGAAATAACTTATAATGCACAAAAGGCAAATCCTTCCCAGGAAAATTCCTTTTTCAAATATGGAATTTGAATGTTTTGAGCTTACTTTTGTTCTAATTGATGGTTAATATGTATTACAGAATCTCTTTGTACCAGAGATTTTGCTCTCGGCCAGCTGGAGGAATCAGTAGCTCAAAAGAAAAAAGACATATGCTTTTTATCTATCCCAGAATAGGGAAATAACCCTTAGGTTTATCTGGTTCATTTCTATTCTTCATTGAAATCTGAAAAAATAAAGAATAGTTTACAGACATATGATTACAGCCTTGACTTCTGACCTTAAAAAGCGTATTTTACCAGGACCTGCTGCCATCCCATGAAGTAAAAGTCCTTGAGAACTACCCTAGATTAGGGCATCAGGGAGGGTGCCTTGAGCATCCCTGTAACCCTTTCATTCATCATTCACTGAGCAAATAACTGCTGAATGCCTAAGTGCCTGGTACTGAGGCACTTAGTGCTTATATCTGAGGATACAAAAATAAAACAGACATTTTTCCTGCTTTTACTGAGCTTTCTTTCTAGTTGAGAAGTTGTGAAGTTCACAGTCCAGGACCTTGCCTACGAAAGCCACTCCATAAGTACTTCTTAAATAAACTATAATTGAGTTTAAACAGCATTTTCATCAAGTTCTTTACTACTTGGAAATCTCTAAAGTGTGCTCTGAGATTTCAAGGAAATGTGAGAAATGGTTCTTGACTATAAGGAGCCTGTGTTTGGGCTTGGGAGGCAGATATAAAACAGCCTTTGCACACACAAATAAATAATACAAGCATTTATGAGATAAATATCTAAGAACACACACTAAATATCACAGGTGATCAGAGGCTGAAACTTGGCTGGAACACTGGGAGAACGCATTTGGAGGACCTGAGCCTACCCTGTGAATGTGACGAAAGGCCTTCTATCAATCTTCAAAAACAGCCTCTTCTTTGATAATTTCCTGCCTCTCTCTCCTTAATCAACATTTACTATCTGCATTTTTTGTGGCACCACTATATAGTTTTCTATATTATTCGTCAAATTGAAATTCAATTATGTGCTTATAGGTAAAGCCCTACCATTAGACATTGGACATCTTGAGAATGGGATTCTGTCTTAATCATCTTCTGCACCAATGACCTAACACAGAGCCTAATACAGTTGGAGGATATTAAATAAACACTTGTTAAACTAATGTTGGAAGTTTACTCTAGAACACACTATAAAACTACCATAGATCATAACAAAAACCAGCTATCCTTCAATAGCCTGATAGAATAATTTCCCTCCTACCCTTATAATGGGTTCCTGAATGCATGATGGGATCAAAGGAATAGGTGATTTCCTAAAAGAACTGAATGAGTGATTGTTTAATTGATACACACGAGAGATAAGAAATTGATACCAGGTTCTGTGATTAGGTATGGTCTCCAGAATTAGAGTAGGTCTAATAAAAAATAATACCTAATATCATTGCATTCATACCATTTCTCAGGCATTATGCATGCAAACACCCATTGTGCATTAAATTACTTAATTTTAACAGCAACTCTAGGAAGTATATACTCTTATCAACCCTATTTTTAGATGAGGAAAATGAATTTCAGAGAGGTGATTTTTCAAAAGTCACAGAACAAGAAAGCAACACAGCCAGGATTGTACCACAGGGAGTCAGACCCTAGAACCCACACTCTTAACCAGTATACCAGCCATGTCAGTGGACAAGCATGAGAATGGGAAAAAATTTTGTAGTTCATCAGGGGTGTAAACCGACTCTGATGTGGAAAACATTTCCTAAGTGTAAAGGTATACATTTAAAGGCAGCAAATACAAGCTTTTTGGTGGGTCTTCTCATTCCTTAGGATTCCTCTTCTTTTTCCAATAACTCCAAAGCTTTGCTCCTTCCTTGTAGGAATAAGGAGACTTTTCTGAGGTTGTCCAACATTGAGCAGCAGTCAAGATTCCCCATTAAGGGAATAGTGTGGTCACATCAGTTAGAGATGCTTACGACATCAGTCAAGGTCCAACACAAAAGAGATGGCTCACTCAAACTAATTATTTTGAGGAGAGTATTATAATGGTACTATTTATTAAGATATGGGCAGGAGTTTGTGTTACTCAAAGTACATCAGAGTTAATTATCATCAGGTGTTTGTGGACAGATCCTATTGTTAATCTTGACATGGAGTCCTGAGACAGTGGAGAAAGGAAAGGCCAAAAGGGGTGACACCAACATGTCAGGGAGAAAAGGGGTACACAGGGCAGTCTGCTTAGGAGAACCAGCGGGACCTGAGGCACTGACACATGAAGAAACCTGACTTCTTCTGAGCACAAAATTTAGTGTCAGGTGATTAGAGCACATGATAAGGCTGTTGGGTGTAAGGCAAGAAAGGAAAAATAGAGCTACGTAATGTGGGATTTTGAGTAATTAGATAAAGAGTTTGAACAGTGTCTTAAAGGCAAGATAGACACAACTGATATTTTTGAAGAAGGAAAAGATATTTTCAGAGTAACATTCTGAATTCTTAACTGTCCTTCTCTGTCAACATGACTGAGAAAATCCTGAGATCAAATCCTTATACTACCACTTAGAACTGAGACCTTCAGCAGCCTTTTTTTTCACTGTTTCCTTTTTGTGTTTTTATCAAATTTCTGTACTTTAAATTTTCATTTTGAAATGATATTTATAAACTTACTCAAAGGGCAGTTACATATTTTAAACTGCCTGTCATATAATTAAGTGGGAGGACTATACACCAACCATACAAATACTGCTCACAATATATAGGAGAAGTTGTAATGTTTCATTTTTAAGTTAATGGGTAAAAACATAACCATACTCCATTATATGGGGCATTGTATCTGAGTCTCTTGGACAGGTAACCTAGTGCATAACAAAGCTTCTGAAGTCAAGGGAAGACGTGTACCTAGACATCTGTGATTCCATAATCCTGTAACGCAATAACTAACAATAATAGTAAGTACTTTTATAGCACTTAATATGGGTCAGGCACTGTTCTAAAAACTTTAACTATATTAATTATTTTAGTCCTCCCAATAATATAATCTCAATTTTACAAAGGAAGATGATTAGCCATTTCCCTTCAGACCTTTTAAAATGAGAGCAGAGGAATAAACCAAAAGTGAGTAATTCATTGTGATGAAGAAAATATTTAAGGGGCTATGAGAGATAAAAGTATTTAAATATCTTTATGGAAATAGAATGTAAATGGAGGAAGAGTAAGTATTAAAGCTGGGTGGAGGAGATATCCACAGTCTTGAGTAATCTTGCAGATATTTGCAGCAAAATGGGAGGTTTTTAGCTTAAGGAATAGTCCAGAGATTCAGGACAGGTATGAAACTATTGAGGAATGGGAATGAAAAGAATTCATCAGTACCAATAACTTCTTCCTAGTATCTTACTGCCCACGTAGGAGTCAGGTATCAATTCCGCAGGATAAAAATAAAAAGAATTAAGAAGCTCTTCTCTAGAGAAATTTAATGATACCTGATATCATTA